>OMKZ01027094.1:2288-20847 GCA_900302535.1 Neoniphon sammara
AAAGGTAACTTTGTATAGTGAGTGGAACTTCATCGGAAATTTAAACTCAAACAGCACCCACCTAAGATTCAGTGCCTTCTCCAAGTGCTTCCTATGCTCGTACACGCTTGTAGGAAGCACGCGATGGGGGATTAAGAACTGGCCAGCCACCTTCCTTCTATGCCATTCTGTAACTACGATAAGATAAGCTAACGTGCTGTAGCTCCAGTAGTCTAACCTCCCTAATTAAGGTTCTGTGTCTAAATACAACAGAACCTTAATTAATGTCATTAGTAACACCTGTGTTTACCTGCTATTTCATGTCAAAATGGCTGCTATGAAAGAAGTCTACAATCTTATTGCTTTTTCGTTTTGGCTGAGGAAGTAGGCCTTTTAGCCTTTGCAGCTTGTAGCTCCATCTGTCATCTGTCATCATCCAATATGGTCATTTTGTAATATGAGGCAGTGAAAATCGTTCTTTATTTCCCCTTTAAGGGCAGTAATTTCACACCTTGTTGAAGGTACCTGTGGTACAATTGGCAGATTCTATATTGTATTTTGTTTTTTTTATTTTTATCTCTCTTATATTATGGTTTTGCACGCTGCATGCCTCTTACGTATATATTAATATGCCTGAGAGGCATGCAAAATGCAAAATATAATGTTACTGTGCAATCTTAGTACTATTCCTTTTTATTTTTCCAGAACCCTGCATGCCCCTGTGTTCCCATCTTTGTAAGCTGCTGGAATTGTGAATTTCTCTTGGAGATTAATAAAGTATCTATCTATCTATCTATCTATCTATCTATCTATCTATCTATCTACAAATACAGTTGATAGAATTTTAGCCGGAATACATTTTTATAAAGTGTGAGTGAACTCTACCTCCTTTCACAATGGAGACCTGCGAAGTGGGTGGGGGTGAAAGAATGAAATTCATAAGGAAAGGTGAAGTATGAGCCTTATTAACAATAAAAGTCAGGAATTCTACCCAGTAGCAGCACATTTGATGGAGGTGGTGGGGGGTGGTGGCTTGTTTTGTGCCAGTGGGGTTCGTCGATTACAGTAGCCAGGGCTTTTCGTGCTAAGCCATTGAACCTCTATGATTTACTACCATGCCTTCGGCCATATCATTGTATGTGCAGGTAAGCCTATTTCCCTCCAACCTGCCATTTATACCCCAGGTGGATAATCCCTACAGGTATGCAGAGTATTTGTCACAGTGATGGGGCATGTAAAGACTCAATTTAGAAAAATATCTGCGGAGGCTGAGTACAATAAAGAGATGCAGTTCGGTGAGGCTTCTGGTTCTGACAAAGATGACCTGCTTATGGGCCAACTTCTGCAGCATACTGGCTTTGATTTAGCGTGTTTGTGTGTGTTTATGCATGTCTCCATATGGAACACAATGTGAAACAATGCAAGACAATTCTCTGCACAGTGCAAAGCAAATATTTGGGTAAAACGACTAGACTGGTCTTTATTCGGGGCCATTTGGGAAGTGATCAGAGAGACTGAACAGCCATTAGTGTACAGTGGTCAGAAAATAGAGAAAGAAATAACAAGGGAGAAAGAAAGAAAAAGAAAGAGAGAAAGAAAGAAAGAGAATTGGACAGAGCATGTGGTTCACATGTGTCTCCTAGCCTCAGCTTCTTGTTGTGTGTGGATTTGCATACAGAGCGGCACATGAAAGCAGCAGTGCAGACAAACAGTGGACAGATGACTCACAGGGATACTTCAGGGTGCTGCTGGAGAAAGCCGGAGCAGAAATCAAACGCCAGCTTGAACACCCCACTGGTGTTTACTGCAGCTGGGTAGGAATGCAAAGAATGTCTGCCGTCTGACTTTGTCCCTGAGTGAAAGGTGCTTATAAAATGTGTCCCAGGCAACCTTTGAAAGAGTGTTCATTTCAGTTTATGGATGCTGGGAATCCCCTTCTTACTGTTTTTGTTTACAGATTAAATGAAATAATATATCCACTGCATGCATTAGATATGGCTCATAAAGTGCCACACACGTTAACTTTAACTCGAAACAGCAGAATAGGCTCATGAATAACACAATAAGGACAAATTGTATGATTTGTCACCTTCGACCTGATGATCAAGGCCAGCTTCACAAGGGAGGAGCAAGTGATAACGGGCTTAACCTCCATCTTAAAGAGGAAAAACCGTGTCTGGGCCCAGATGGTTTAACCTTTGAATTTGGCCTCGTGTTACCAGACCTCCAAGGCTGAAACCTGGATCTGAAACCTGGCCTCACTGGAATCTGGCTCAGCTGAAAACAGTCTTGGCACTCTTTAGTGCCATATAGCATAAATGATGACTGGAGTATTCACACTGAGCAGCCACTGGTAAAAATAATAATAATAAAAATAAAAGCCCAGAGATATCCTTCCCTGTGTGTCAAATAGTGCAAAATCTGTGGTCAGGGACTGTTGCTGTGAAGATGGTGGGAAAAGAATATTTTGACTTGTAGAATATGCATGCAGCATGCACCCTATCATATTGGTCAGGATGCTTTGTCTGCAGGGGGTGGGATGTCTCTTGCACCATTAAATTGAGCTTTACTCTTATGGCATGCTGAACTCAGTGAACCCAAACTCAGTTCACCGCCAGATCGCCTTTCTCTCATTTGTTCAGAATCAGGCTCCCTGAATTGCGTTCTGCTAGGAGCGTATAATGGTGGCCACCCATCCTCGCCAATATTTCACGTTGCCCTCCTTTTCAATAGCTTGGCCTCATTCACCTCGCTTCTAAGTTTAGCAACTGGCATGCATGGTTCGAATTAAAAGATGCCCTGAAAACAGTCACAGTTATGGTTGGAACATTGAATCAGCCAGGAGATGCTGATGAGGGCAGATCAACCCTCAAACGTCAACCAATGTATAACTGTTTAAACTCTGGCTTGGCTGTGTTTTTCCTTAAAATACCTTCAAGTCAAAGAAGTACATTTTTAGCCCTAGCTTAGGCTAGTGCCATGAACATTTTCTTCAACTGCTACTTCTCTTTGAACTATGCGGTGATCAGTGATGTGTTTTATACTTACAGTTAGGAATGAATGGAAGAAATGGATAGTGTCAGTACCCGATACATGCCAGCTTCCCGATTCGTTCTGCACATGCGCAAGCGTTCCACCATCTTGGATAGCTAGCTATGGCAGCTTAACTTGGACACATTTGGACACACTACTCCCATTATAGCACATTAAACACAAGGATGTAAACTGATGCTAGCATGCCAACAGTAGTCGTTCCTCTCATTAAAACCAATGTAACACAAGGCTAGCATGCTAACGGGAGCCGTTCCTCCCATTAAAACACATAGAAAACAAGTCTAGGAGCAACTAGACTAACACAGACACTAATGCAAATCGATGCTAGCATGCTAACTTAAGACATTCCTCCCATTAAAAGCAGTATAAAATAAGGTTTAATGCTAACGTTTGTAGTTCCTTTCCTTTTAAAATAATGTATTTTCAGAGTTAGCAGGCTAACAAAAAACGTCACTTTTGGCTTGTTTTTGGGCTGCTTGACAAGTTTGTCCAAGTTCAGCTGCCTTAGCTAGCTGTCCAAGACGGCGGACCGCTCGCATATTTGCAGAACGGATCGGGTAGCCAACACGGATCGGGTACTGACCACAGATATATTACTGACAGGTAGTTAGCATGAGCAAAAATAGCCACCATGGCTGAACAGATGAAGAAAAGATGTCACAGTGCTGGAAACACTGTTTGATTGACAGGTGATCTCTGGGAAGTGCAGTGCAGAAACACCACGGCACATAGCACCAAAGATGGAGACAAAATAAAGATAAAGAAAAGAAAAGAAAAATAATAAATAAGCTCTTGCAGATTACTACTTAAAATAATGAGATAATCAAAATTCAGAATAGACATGACAGCCATCCTAACTGCTACGGCTCTCCTCAGGGTGTGTTCTTTTTGTTATTCAGTGTTCTGAGAAAATTTTGTTTTTCCAAAGCAGGAACGGGAAGGAATGGGATTCAGAGCATTTGCATATGGCATGGGCAGACAGGGCAGCTGCACTGGCAGAGGCCGAGGTGAAATTTTTACATTAAGTGGAACTTGACACGTACAGAGCTGCAATTACCACCATTTAGTACTCTTATTTTGTGTGCTAGTGAAAGGGATCTAATTCAAAATGCAGATGTCATTTAAATGCATATTTTAATTGGGTTTGATCCCTCAAATATGCCATTTCCTTCCCCCTTTTTTATAAAGGCTTGTTCCATGCACCCCGCCCACACAAGCAGAGTGGTCACGTTGCTGCCCTTGTGACTGAGGATTTTGCTCCACGCGGAGGCATATTCTGCACAGTTAATTTACCAGGAGGTGGACCGTCATTAGCATTGAGCCCACATCATTTAACTGACTTATGGTGGTTCTCACGCTTGTCCTATATGGAGGATTGCATTACCCTGAGAGAACTGGCTGAGGATGCCTACACAGTGATAACAGTTGCGATGCTCATTACTATGCCAGCAACAGGTCATTAATAATAAAAACAGAGAGAACAGGAAAGAAAGAGAAAATTAGAAGGGAAGAGAGAGAGACAGGAAGGGAAAGCCACAGAAAGTTAGACAGAGACAGGAAGGGGAGAGTTTACTGTTGATGACTCCTGTTTGTGGTATGCATAACTGCTGTGAGTTGAGGGGGCAGACAGGATCATACATCAGTGGTCATTGTAAAACTGAAGCTTGACTGATGATACCTGTTGGGAATAACTCTCTTTATTGTTTCAAGGGGAATTCTAAACATTCCCAAACTAATCAAGTATTGTGGAGAGAGGAATTTAAATGATATGGGTTGGGCATTAGCAACAGCTGTTAGCCTATCCATTGCATATCTGTGAATCTTCACTTACCATGCACTCTATTACTGTATCTTATACTGACACGCTGTTACCCCACTTGTTGTTGACATGCATGGTTTACTGGATCAAAGATGTTTTTTCAAGTTTAAATTTGTCGTCAGATCTATTCATGCAAGAGCAGACAGCTTGGGACACCCAAACAAGAATTTTCAAGACTAGAAAAGGCTCATTTGTATTTGAAAAATACCTGTATTAAGATTTATTATGGGTTACGGTAATTACAAAAAGATGTTTTTCTATGACTAAGTCAAATGCTCAAGAACCCACGAATATGCCTAGAGGATAGATGATAAAATCAATTCCATTTTTTTCTAATTCTACTTCCCATTTTCATTTTCATAGGAAGCCATAATTAAATAAGAGATGCCTGTCAATGCAGCAGCCTCAACCAGCTTTTAACTAATCTGGGCAGGTACTAGTTAAGTCTTTTGCCCACAGTTTCTGCCCACAGCCATTAGCTTCAAGGGTCTCTTAGGCTTCTCCATCACACTCTGTGCAGCTAAATGTCTCCCCTGCAGCTCACACCACTTGCTGATGGTGATGACAGATGTCACTGATAGGGCTGAGAAACACAACTGTAATCGTCAGGTCAGCCTGACAGAACAGATGTTTAGAACTGATTTAAGGCTTACTGGAGACATGTGACAAGAGATTCAGGGTCTGTCAATTTGAAGAAGGGAGGGAACGCTGTTTGATGATTTTTAGGGTAATCAGCCATGAGTCAAGAGTACAGGAACGGTAAGAGAAGGTGATTCACAACAGGTTGTCTGTGGCCCACAAGTGAAATAGGTGCATGCTTTTCATAGTTTTCTGTCTGCTTTGTTGCTTATGGTAAAGGGACAAAGACAGTGTTGAAAATTAGGAGTGAATAAAGAGCATAGTAACTTCACACACTGGTTGCTCCAAATGACCGCAATAGATAACACATTAAAGAGAACACTTCAATACCCAGAAATGCTTTAATATGACATCTACAAAATCTACAATGTCTAAATTAGTTTACTTTTCTCTGTTTGAGTGACACTGTGATTTAGCCTGATAAGAGAAAGGCAATTTTTAAACCCAAAAATCCTGTCTAGTGCAGCTTATGTACAGAGTGGGTTTGAAATCCGCCATTTGTCTTTGTTGCATTCAGTTTTCTTGTCAGTCACCACTGCAAACACACAAACATCTGTAGTTATCAATCTGAAATTACAAACAAGGAAATTAAATACCCTGCTTTACTGGCTGGCGTCATGATGTATCACCATAAATTACACCGTTATTGCATTATTAAGCTGCAATCATACAATCAAGTCTCTCATATGAACTATTGAAACCTGTCTGCAATGTGCTGGTCTGTGCCACAGTAACCCAAACCAGCAATGTATTTTACAGCTTCTTTAAGGCCATACAATATCGAAATATCCATCTATTATATCAGTTAATAAGGCTCCTACAATATAATGTAATCACAATTGTACTAAAGTGCTGTCTCTACCTGCTGTAATCCTTCATCTAATTCTGAGGTGCTCGGTCGTCCCTTTCTGTGGTTTTACATAGTACTGCCAGAGCATAGCAATGAAAACACTATCTGTTGTGCCTTGAGATGCCACAGTCCAGCCAAATCAGGCCCTGACACTCTAGCCTGCCACAAATACAAGAACGCTATTAATGGTCAGATTACAGAGGCTGAACCTCTATACCATGTTTTCTTAAACTGATATTGGTACTGATTTCTTATTTCCTTTGGCTAGCTTAGGCTTTTGTGTTTTTCTTGCATTTTTCTTCACTTTTTCTCGCTCATTCTTTCATTGACTTCCAGGATGCTGGGGTTGATTGGCTTGCCTGAACCATAGAAGGCCAAAAACATCTCCAAACCCCAGATCAGACAATAGTACAGCTACTACTACTCACAGTAGAGCAATCTCATGTCAGTGACATACGGTGCAGCAGCCTTTCAGACACTTACCACTAATGATAGTGGAGGTTCCCACTATTATAATTTTGTTTGCATTAAAATTATAGCTTGCGTGCTGCTAGAGCATTGGATCATCGGCTCTAACTCGCTCCAGAAAGCAGTGGGAAACCACAAGCTCTGGGAGAATGTTATACGCAAACATATCAATATGGGCAAAAATATAAATATTTTGATATGTCTTTCCCTTTTATTTTTCACTTAATTTTGGTGTGTGGGATATATAATTTCCATTAAAGTTTACTCACAGATTACCAGCTGTAGTAAACGTTACACCCTAAACTCTTGGCCTCAGTTTGGTTATATTGTTTTGAAATGAATACCGCAACATTGCATTGATTTATTTCTTTTCCATGAACAAGACGTGAACAGATCTCTTTCAAGGATTTCTTTGGACTTTGCGACCAACCACGTCATGAAGAACAGGCTGCACTAACAATGTCTACTAGACTTAAAGCTCACTATTCCCCCATCAGCAGCAATCATTAGGGATTTCCCAGAAAGTTCTAGTATCTTCAAAGTTGCACTGAGGATCTTGGCATGTTGCCTGCACCAAATGAAAGCAAGGGGTAAACCCCAAAATCAAGTAAAGCTGCAGATACCCTGGTCATACTTAACAACTAAAGTTTGTGGAATCTCGCTGTGCTTTCTGTCCTAGATGGCGTCACATGTGGCAACTAGGATTCTAGGGGAAGCAAACCCTGCTCAGATCAGTTTCTAATGCATCTCCTTCTTCTTCCTGCTCCTAGGACTTAAAGGAATACTCCAACGTTTTGGGCAAAGTAACTTTTTTCCAACTTACCCAGAATGAGACAAGATGTTCAATACCATTTTCAACTCTGTATGTCCACTGGTTCGGTTCCGATGGTTAGCTTTTTGTGTTAGCTTAGCATAAAGACTTGAAGTCTATAGGAGTCATTAGCCTAGCTCTGTAAAATTGACAAAAATAAACCATACAGCAATTCAGTCTTATTTACACAGTGTATCGTGTATTTGAAATACACGTCTTGGAAGAAGTTAGATGGCATGAACTATAGATGGGAGGAACTATAACCGCTGCACACATAGGTTCAGTGGTTATAGTTCCTACTAACTTCTCCTAAAACAGCTCTCGCTTTTTTTTCCAAGACATGTATTTCATTACCGTGTAACACACGATACATTTTGTAAATAAGACAGCTTCAGAGTTGCTGAAAGGCTGCTAGGCTAATGACTCCTGCAGACTTGAAAGAGTGAGGTGAAAATGGTATCAAACATCTCATCTCAATCTGGGTAAGTTGGAAAAAGGTTTTTTTGCCCAAAATGTTAGAGTATTCCTTTAACGTGATGTCAACAAACTGTACATAGCATGCTCATGGGTCTGTGATTGCACACCAAGAGATATCACAGAGATGAGACGTTCAAAAGATCTAACGTCAGTGAGTCCAGCTTTCCCTTGAAGGACATCTAGCTCTCTGCTCTTTCGGAGAAACTTTGGGTTTTGCTCTTGAGACTCAATTAATGCTTCATGTAAGTTACAAGTGTCTAGACCTGACACCAGCATTTTATTGGTAAACAGGGTGAATCCACAATGTCTCAATTAGTGGGGAGGGGGCGCTCTTCTCTGTTGTAATCCCACTTTGTGATTTAAGCTGATCATTTGTATCTTTACATGAAATGTTTCCTGGTGTGGCTTTAATATCACAGGCTGCACACATCCAATGGCAATGTCTCAATGTCATGCTTTTACTATGCCAGATTCTCAAAGAAGTCAGTGACTTCTCTCTCTGTCTCTCTATCTTGTTCCTTTTCTATCTCTCTCTCCACCCCTCATTCAAGCACAAATGGCAGTGTGTGACTATTTCTCAGCAGATCAAAGCGGCAGTCAATGAGTCGGGGGAAACATTGCTAATGCGGCTGATACCGTGCCGTCAGCCTATTTGCAGCATGTTCTCAATAACAGGAAGCCAGGAGAAATGAGTTCTCCCATAATTATGTGGGGCTTGTTTTTCCCTTCGTCCTCATACAGTATTCTGGGGGTAAACTTGCACTGAGATCAAAGGCTGGAATGTTGAATCTTGATCTTATATCAGAGTCGGCTTACAGAGCACAGCAGCCCCAGCTTAATTTTCCTCTCATAAGCCCTAATACCACTTCATAAAAGGAGCCATCCACTCTTTATTTATCCAGAGCTGGGATCTGCTCATGGACAGGAGAGGATCTAGACTGCACAAAGAGCAATCTGTGGGAGCAACACCAAGGCAAGTCAGAGAAGGCAAACAATGTCAGCATTGATGGATAAGCTACGGGACAGCTTTGGGGAAAAAGTTGGGAAAATGTTGAGGGACATAAACAGCGTACACAGTTTCTAGTGATATGACCTTTGGAAGGCAGATACTGAACATTTTGGACATTTGTGAAAGCAAAAAATACCTCTTTTGTGCCAAATTCAGTATGTTTAAATTTGACCATTTTCATGCCAAAAAATTCTAAGTATTCAGTGTTTCTCCCAGAATTTTATGATTGTCAGGGTATAAAACCCTGTAAAACAATATTTGGACCATCTTATGACAGGAAAACCCAGACTGATGAAATTCTTCAGGGGTTAGCAGCTTTTTAAGACCAGATGATCCACCACATCTGCTTTTAAATTAGGAATTCAATTACAAAACCATGATTTAGCGATGAAATGAATACATACAAATGTGCAATGAAAATGTAAATATGTCATTGAAATATGTCTTAAATATGTCTTACAGACTGTTTCTGTTCTCTCTCTCCCTCTATTCCCGACTCTCAGGGATCACACAGGTTATGTTCTCACATGTACATCAGTGAGCATTCACACACACTCACACTCATGAGTTGGCATAATCCAACTCTTGACCGCGACGTTCATACATTGTAGGCCACTGGAGAAAGGGAAGATAGGGAAGAGAAAGTAGTCTTGAAAACTTTTCCAGTGTGGTCTGAATAAGGATCAACGAGCTTCACTTCTAGAAATTCTGATACTAGACAGCTGGACAATATGAATAGCTAATAACCAATGAGTAGGCAAAGAAGTCTGAAGCATGTGTTTCCCTCAAGGAATAAAACCAGATTCTGTGGAAAATAGGGACATTGGATATGGGGAGCAGAGGACTACATCTGGAGGACAGATAGATGGGTTATACTGGCCACAAGCTTTTTTTTTCCATTGATTTCATTCTCATTGCAATCACACAGGCAAAGACACAAATAACAGACTCACATACACACAGATAGACAGATGCATATACACTTGAACCTGAGGCCGCTCTGGGTATTCCTGGTCCAGATCAACACAGCACACACACACACACAGACACACACACACACAGACATATCAGGTTACTCTCCGAGGTGGAATTCCCTGCGATCGCGGTTGTTTGTTGACTTTGCCGCGTCTGCTCGACATTATGCGTGTTGTTTTTTTTCCTCCCTCACATTTGAGCCTGTATGCGTTGATTACATAATGCAGGAAAAGGCGCCTCATTAGGACTGCGATTAGCCCAGACTCTTTGAATGAGCATCCTGTGCGGCTAGACACAGCAAGGCAGATGAATCAAACCAAGCCAGCAACTAAGCCAGCAAAAGTAATACGAGTTGACATTGTGTCTGAAACCAGAATCTGCTTACAGGCTGACACACGTCAAGCACCAGGGGAGTGTTTTTCCTTAGGGTTTATTACTGATATATGGGGCTGATACTGACCTTTTATGAAATATTGCATATGTGTCAACTAGCGTCATCCACTGCTAATATGAAGGACATGACGCACTTTAATAGATTAAGGATATATTGTAGAATTTCAATGTTACACTGGTTTGTGGAAAGATCTGTAGAAACCTGAATGGATTCTAATGTGGCAATTTAAAGAATACATGAGCAAGTTTTCTTTTTCTTATTGTACATTATAATAGAGAGATTTAGTGACATATGATGGCCTAAATGCTGTTTCAGATGCTTTTCCACCCAGGCGAGAATGAATTTCTGGGGGGAGACATTGAAATCAAGCACTTAAAAAAAGAAAAAAAAAAATTTTCTCTCTTTTTTGGGGGGTGGTGGTGGTGGCGTTGGTGTGTGTATGTGTGTGTGTTTATGTGTGTGTGTGTGTGTGTGTGTGTGTTTGGTGGTGGGGGGGGGTCTATGAAAATTGTTTGAGATATTGAACACCAGTGCATAAAATATCACCTACCACCAATTTCGATCCAAAAATATTGCTATCAGGCTTTAACAATCCAATTCAAATACACTTTGTTGGTATGAAATACAAACTTACTTATTAAAATGTATTTATAAATCCATATTTGTTAAGCCCCAATACTTTCTTTAAGGTGTTTTATTGCATAGAGGGACAGAGTGGGAAGGTGTGTGCATGTGAGTGTGTATGCACAAGTGTGTGTGCCTGTAGTTTAGTTTAGGTGTTTAGTGCACATGTGCTTGCCTGTGTGTATGTCTTTGCACATGCTGTGTCAGTGTGTATGTGTTTACAGCAGATTCAGGGGGTTATTTGGAGTTGGGAGTGTATTAACAAGCGCCACAGGTCAGCACTTGACATTAGAGCGTCTGTGGAGACAAATTAACCTTCGGCCGTGAGGACTTTGTCTCAAGGACGCACTTGATGGCTGGCCTTTGGAGAGAAGAGGGGAGCTGACAGCCGAATCGTCGCCTCCTCCCCTCCTGACCTCCTGAAGGTTTGGGAGGCTCTGCTGATAGCTGTGCGTGTAGAGTCGCTTGCACGTAGCGCTGAGATGAGATAAATCCAGAAATTCCCTCATGTCGATCAGACAGCAGAGATTTAATGCTGACTTAAAATCAGAGCTCTGTACGAGTGTGTGTGAATAAACAGTATGTGTGTGTCTTTTTTCGGCTCTAATGACAGGCGACAGAGGCCTTCCCTTGTGTTGTGCAGTCTCCTGGTTAATGGGATTTGTTTTGGTGATTTTTTTTAAAATTTTTTTTTTAAATTTAAGATCTAGTCCATAACCCAACATATAAAATGCAGCCTTATGCCCCAAACTCAAAATGGTAAATTAAGAGTTCTTTGAAATTACTTGCATTTACATGTAATGCAAAACTGGAGCAAATCCGATTTGTGTTGCATTGTTCAACAAATTTGGACAAAATGTTTTCATTATTCTGTGAGGCAAATTCGTCAAATTTCTCTACAGTGCCCTCAGTAACTTGTTCCACATTTTGTGGTGTTGAATGAAATTGCTATTTTTGCCAACAATCCGCACAACAAACCCCCCCACACTGGCAAAGTGAAAACATGCTTTTAGATCTTCCTGTAAATTTTATTGAAAATGAAACACAGACGCATTTTATTTAAATGAAAGATGAAAGAATGGAAACCTTTTTTGTCCGGAAAGGAATTTGTCTTGCACAACATGAGCATAACGGATACAACACATGAAACACTAAAGGTAAATGAAAAGAGCCCTGTGATCATCTTTTATTGTAAATTTAAAGAATCTACTATGACTTTATGGCTAATTGTGTCTAGATCAGGAACAAAAAGTCCTAATTTACTGCATTTTGAATTCCTGCTGAGGCACCGCAACATGAGAGGTTGACTACTCTCTGAAGGCATTGTTTATGAATGTATATCTAACTTTGTGAGGGGGGAAATTCCAGATTGGGGCTCGAAATGTTAGAGGAGCCGCTGCAGTTAGAACTCAGTGTTCATGCAGAGTCGGCTGGTGTCTGCAAGCCTTAACACAGAGAGACAGCATTCCCCTCAGAGCCGACAGTAAACACCGCACTGAGGTCTTCTACAGCCAGATGTGGAAACATCTAAATGCAGCTGTTCACCCCAAAGGCTTATCATCAGCACACACTGCAGGCACCTGATCCAGTATGTTTACATGCTGTGTACTAGATGATATCAGCATATAGCCCAGCAAGCATTTAGACATTGGAGAGATGGTGGTATGATGGCCTGGGAATGTAGCTCCCTGCATCGACTGCAGCTTCTACATCTTTTTATGCAACCAGGATCTATGTATATATGTTTATGAGGAATTTGGGAATTTTGTGTGTTTCTGGGTTAACACTGAACTGAATAAATAAAAAAATAAAACGATCATCATTATTTTAGGTCATTTTGGGAGATATTAGATGGTAGGAACTATAGATGAGAGGAACTACTACTGCTGAACATACGTTTTCATCAGTTATAGTTCCTACCATCTAATGTCTCGTAAAATTACTCTCATTTTAGAAAAAAGCTTCAGAGTTACTGTGAGCTTTATTTTTTTCACTTTGACAGAGCTAATGACTCCTGTAGACTAAAGGTCTTTCTGTTAACACAAAAAGCTAACCATCAGAACTGAACCAGTGGATGTACAGAGGTAAAAATTGTATTGAACATCTTGTCTCTGTCTGGGTAAGGTGCAAAAAAGGCATTTGGCCCAAAACATTGGAGTATTCCTTTAATGGGATTTGATGCTTTACAAATGCCCACTCAGAAAGAGAATAACCTGATTAAAATATATTCCAAATAACTCTTAGATGCCTAGGTGCATAGATAAAGGTGCATAGCCTTTGCAATATTTTCAGTTCCAGTGCACACTGAACTGACACTGAAAGACATTATGTAACAGCAGTGCATCTACCTTTGCTGTAGATACTTTTCCTCAAGGGTGTGACCTTCAGTAAAACAGGGTGTGGGCTGTACGTCTCTTATACCACAGCTCTGCAGCAGCAATGAGAGCAATGTCCTGAAGCGGCAATAACAGCCAGTGGTCTTTCAATAAACACCTCTGACTGATGTGTTCATGGTGTACTTCCTCATGAACACAACATCCCTGACAGTGGGCGGCATTGCACAGCCACCACAAGTCGAGGCCGAAACATTTCTCCTCTGGACGTGACAAAACAAACTCCATGAAATCATCTGGCTTAGGTCACATGTATTCACCATCTTCATTCATAAATTTGTACTTAGCATGTTCTAAGGTAGAAAGAGTCAAATGCAATATGCTATGTGCGTATGTGCATGGTTATATTCTGTTTCTTTGCTGTATCCTATTACTGATGATAATTTTGTCACTAATTTCAATTTATCTTATCCTTATCTTACATGTAGGCTCAATTCACATGCATGAGCAGTCTGAATTGTAGACAACCATCTTGTCATTACAATAGCAGGCAAGCCTGGTTCAGCACTAAAATACTGTAAATCTTATGCTTAACTGTCACATGCTATCAGTTCTTACGGCATAAAAAGCTCAGACAATGCATTTAAGAATGAAGCTATATATACAATATGCAATCCAAAGAATCAATATGTAAACAAAGCCAGAAGTGGAGCAAGTTTTTCAGCAAAGGTTACTACTATACTGTAATTTATGTTGCAGATGTATTATTTCACACTCACAGCAGATATCGATCTACCTGTCTGTGACATTTTTCCCCTGAGCATATATAATGTTAATACAATAAACAAAAAAATTAAGAAATGGTTAAAATTAGTGGACAAGCACTGATTTCACTTCTAGTACTGGCCGAGTATATAAGCATTTGTACTTGATTTATACCAAATACGGTAATGATTCTGCAAGTTACCTATTACATAAACTCATTTGATGTCATATGACAAATCAAACACTTAAAAGCCTTGAATGTATAATGAATTTGTACTTTTTCATGATTTATTACAGAACAGCTCCACTATAAACATATTCAGATCAGTTCTCAAAAGTGACTCATAGCTTGGTGCTTGGTGAGGAGTAATGGGACTGGAGCACCTTGAAATCATCATGAAGCCTTTTTCCATGTGGTGCCCCTTCATCCAACATGGTCATTATGTGCTATTCACCATGTACCTCCTGTCCTGTCCTTGCCAGTAACGCATTACAAAATGTCCTGATACGTTCTTATATCAATATATCAGTTTCTTTCATTTTCCACGTCTCATGGAGTTGTAATCACAGGAACAGAAGTCCTGGAACGAGATCAGACCTTTGACTGTACATTTTTTCCTCCCACGGTGGCACGCTTTTGATCTCATTAAGACTTTTATGTAACTATAAAGTTTACCTTTGATTCAACTTCAATATTGTCATCAGAATGATTTAATACCTTAAATCTATGATTAAACACGTTCGGTTGTCCCAGAGGTGACATTGCTTCTCTTTGAAATCATTCACGCCTCCATGCGTCATTAAAGCACTTAATGGCCTATCCAAGCATTTAACTGGGAGAGGGACAGGGGAGAGAATGGACCTGTTGTGTGGCTGACCTGTATGGGATAGAGAGCAGAAAGAAAGAGAGAGAGAAAGCGAGAAAGAGAGAGAGAGAGGGAGAGAGAGAAGTGAGAAGAGTGATGGGGGTGAGAAGAGTCACTGAGCTCTCTCTTTCTCTCCAAAAAAAAAAAAAAACAAGAGAAGGGATTAGAAAGTGAATGGCGATTACCTCCACGCTGACCTGCCAGCCTCGGTAATCAAGGTCAGCGTGAGTGATGCCATGATTGGCCGAAAGGAAGAGACCAATGACAGTAATCCTTGGGAAAATGTGGACCACAATGACAGGTCGTGCTGAGAGACAGGAGCGGCTCCGTCGCTTTTCAGAAGAGAGAGGGAAAAAACAGAGAGGAAAGGGCCGATACAGAGAAACTTCCTGTTGCCCTTCAACACCTCGAAAACCTTTTTTTTTTTTTTTGTGCTCTTCCAAAGAGGCCACGGAGGCCTGACAGCCACTTTGGTGAGACGGAAATAGACAAAGAATGGAGAAATGGGTTACTCCATTGTGTTCTGGCGAGCAATAGGACTTGTGGCATCTTAATTTCTAAAGAGGCACAAATCACAAAATGCACAAAGGTCACTGCATTACAGACGGCAGGGCTGGAATGCCTCCGTATAATAGTATCTAAATGGGATCAGACCGAGCTGCAGCTAATTCCTCTGACCACCCACATGATGAACTAATTACTGCTGTGGCAATGCCAAGGTAACCACAGCCCCACCAGCCCTCGTCCACCCACTCCTCTGGCCAGGATCTGCCATTGCTTTCATTCAAACCCTCTCCGCTGTGTAAAACTTTCACTGTGTTATCTACTGCGGAATGTAATCTGATCACTTTCAGTCATGTTTGGGATACTTCAAATGTAGCAGTCTAGTACCATAAATCATTATAATAACAGGATTCAACATTGCAGTCTGTAAAGTGGATTGAATTGTTCAAACCTCTTCAATTCTGCCAGTCTCATTGGTGGTTTTGTCACAACAAATGCACAATGCTTTGTTGAAACCCACAAAACTTTATTGCAAATTCAAGTGGAGATCCCAAGGTTTCCAAAGATCCAAAATATGTCCTGCTGAGTTACAGGGAAAAGTGTATAAAATGATGCACAAAACATGTAGATATTTTCTATTTGATGCAATGCTGCAGCCACAAAACAATGGCATTTTGGCTTTAATTATCTCACTTAATGTAAGTGTGATGTAGCTTCAATGAAGCTGCAACCAGCAGATACACAATATGGATGTGACATTGTTGTACAATATGGAAAAGATTGCATATTTGTGAAGTAACTAAAAAAGTGGCTAGCGGGAATCAGATGCCATCAGTGATATTTCTTTTCACATGTAATCCTGCTTTTGCCCTTGGAATCAGGTGATGGAAGTGTTGCATAAAAAAAAAAAATAAGTGAGGGATAAGAGAAGACGGGGGGGAGGGCTGGATAGAAAAGCGACCTGCTAGTCAAGCCTTCACATCCTGGGCAAGTAAACTCAAAGGTCGTCATGGTAACAGGGTCACCTGTTGCATAACGCCTTGAGAAATCCATGCGAAATTGTTTAAAGAGTTACAGTGTCGTTGTGGGGGGTAAGGTTGTCAATTAACGCGCGCACACACACACACACACACACACACACATTCACAGTCCTTCCACACCTCTCACACCGGGAACAATGCAGGTCTATTGGCTCCTCCGTCACTCAGGGACTTTGATAGGGAGATTATGAGGGACCAGCTTTTATGCTTGGTGTCCACCGGGTTACACAGGGAACATTGCTTTATCCGTTTAAATGGGCTGAAGAGGGACATTGTTTTTCTGTAATCCAGCTTCAGTATAACATGATAAACCAGCAAATGCAGGGCAAGGCTTTAATTGACGGTCGAAAGACAGAGACAAAGCGAGAGAGAGCAGCGCGACTTTTTTCATTTTGCTCAACTTTATTATGCAGACACGTAATAAATTGGCCTGTGAATTTATTGTCTTCGCTCCCTTGCATAACTCTTTTCTTTTTCTTCACTGTTGGCAAGACATTTCAGCTTGAACTTAATGCTGTTAATGTCCTGGTATTTTCTGTGGTATTTTAGCAGTGATCTTAAATCTTGAAGCCCGGGAGGGATGGGACTCGTCCAGCCGTGCAGAGAGAGAGAGAGAGAGAGAGAGAGAGGGCGAGAGAAAGAGGAAGGAAGCAACACAGAGATAAAGAAACCTAGGGGGCGATAGAGATGTTTTTTATATCTCTCCATGTAATGTCTCCATGTCTCTGTGGTTGCTCAGTCATTTCCCTCTCTGCTGGGACAACATTAGGCCACCATACAGAAGCCACATATAAGAAAGCTGCCCCCTCAGTTTACAGTGGAGCTGGAGCTGACAGAAAGCAAACACTGGCTGTAAATAATGGTTGTTTAGTGACATCATGGTGCGGTCCCACGATTTAGTCTGGGGAGCCCATTAAAGTTTGGCTAAAATCAAAGGAAAAATGTAACCTTTCCAAACTTGGTCAACAATGTTATGCCCCTGTTTACAAAAATCAACATTTTCAAGAAGTTTTCTTAATGTGTCATGCCCAAGTTATCTATGAGATTCATTGCCATTCAGAACGGGCAAGAAAACCGCTCCTCTCTCACATTTCATATGTGGCTCTGTGTGCCTGGATGTAGTCCATAACAAGAGAGTCCAATGAATCATAATGTACAATGTAAGCAGAAGAATTTAAAGAAAGGGAAGGAAGGAAGGAAGGCCCACTGGTCAGCTTACCTTTTAAATGCTGAAAACATAAGCACAATAGATTTTCTTCACAGCAGCCATTTTGACATGAAATAGCAGGTAAACACAGGTGTTACTAATGACATTAATGAAGGTTCTGTTCCTTTCAAGTGTAGCAGAGTCTTTCCAGTGAGCCAGCATGAACAATAGCAGGACCCTGACTCTGTTAGACCTAAATGGAACCGAACCTTCATTAATGTCATTAGTAACACCTGCGTTTACCTGCTATTTCATGTCAAAATGGCTGCTGTGAAAAAAAGTCTATAAATAAAATAAGTCCAACAGGTCATATAATAAAAAACTAAAAGGTCAGTCCTCTTTCTTTGGATAACACTACTAGCCTACAATCACTTAACATGGTAATGTGTTGGCATGGAGCACCAGAGCCAGTGATCTACCAGGAACCCATGGATGATTCTGGGGTTAACAGGTAAGAATCTCCCAAAACCTTGGAATATTCCTTTAAGGAGGCACAGGTTTCAGCTCTAATCCCTGACCGGCAGTTCTCAGGTGAGGTGGTTCCTGTGCAACACTTGATCATGTGCTGCATTGCTTGCATGCTTCAAGAATCCCAGGTGCTAGCTTACATAAGGCAAGCCACTGACACCACCCCTTCACCAAACCCAGTTATGCCTGGAATGGATTTTTAATTAACTTGCTCTTACTGGTTTTTATCTTTGTCTCACTTGCACCCTATCTTTTCCTCTTTTTTTTTTTTTTTTTT
>OMKZ01027094.1:20867-43283 GCA_900302535.1 Neoniphon sammara
CTTTTTTTTTTTTTTTTTTTGCTCATTCTGACTAATGCGTGGCACATGCAGGTGTCGCCCATTGATGAGGATCTTCAAGAAAAGGGGGAAAAGGAGGAGAAAGTAATCTGATAACCTTTAAGGTTAACAGATGATTAAATTGGCACAGCCTTCCCACTCTCCTTCTGGCTGCTGTTGACCCTCCAGCTGCTCGGAGTTAGACCCTCTAATCAGACACACATGCATGCCTGCGCGCACATAAATGCTTTATTTTGTTTACTGTATGTCTTGAAGCACTATACTCACTTTTTGGGAGTCTGGCCCATTGATCATCTTACCCAATATGTGACAATCGGATTGGCACCAAATTCAGCTGTGTCTCTGATAAATATCTGTCCAGTACACATGCTAACACTTTAGCATACAGTAAGTTAAATCATTATAGGCAGTTAGTTTTATTATAAAAGTCAGGAAACAAGAACTTGTTACAACTCTGAGGCTGGATGGTTTGTTAATTTTAATGGCACCCATCTAAACCTCAGGATTACAACGGGATTTGGTAAAATAGAATAAAATTACATAGACACACACACACACACACACACACACACACACACACACACACACAAACATTTTCATTGGCAAAAGATATCACTTTCACCTTCGAGAATTCAAGCATAACTTGTTTATTGTTTATAATAGAATGTAGGGAAATTAGTTTTTGTACCACCCTTATGGATATATCTGACTTTGGCACATATCATAGCAGTGCTACTGTCATGTGTTGAGCAGAGATGGGTGCACATATGACCGTATAAGGTAGGGCTGTCCCTAACTAAAGACATCTTTGGCTGACCAAATCCCCTACTTTCCCACTGATACACTGATGAATTAATGGATCTAGAGGCCATAGAATAAAAAACAATACCAGCTCTGGGTAACGAAAGGTATATTTGCATACTTTTGACAATGGTATTTGCCAGTTGTATGCTAAAGCATCAGCATGCACACCAGACGTAGCTATCTACAGACACAGAGGTGATTTTCAGACATTGGGTGAGGTGACCAAACGGCCCAAAATGTTTTGTTAATTACCAGTAACCTGATCCTGATGTTCTGCTACAAAAAAATGTAGCACTTCTCTCACACGTCTTCCACACATGAAAGCTGAGAAAGATTTCATCCCCCAGGCAGTTATAAAAAGATCTTGAGCCAAAGGTGGCACACTGAAGTAACCATAAACTTTAACATCCTCTATTTCCAAGGCAGCACAGGTAGTTAAGAATTTAGAGGGACACAAGGAGGGAAAATGATTTCCTCCTCCTCTCTCCGCCCCCTCTCGGGATTCTGGGTGTGTTTTGATGGCTGACTTCATGCCAATCAGTGGTTTTGTGAGACAGTTTTATCTACAGGACTGTCCTCTGGACATCTTCACCTCCGCCCCCTGCCTCAGCGAGCCTCTCTTCACAGTCTCTTGGTTTTCAAGTAAACGTAACATTAACTGTGTTGAGTGTGGTGGGTCCCGAGTGAGCAGGCTGTGCTTTTCATTTAGCTGCACCACATTTATGCATTAATAATCCTTAAGAGGGTCAGTGATGCAGCCAAAATGTTTAATGCAAACTTGAATCCTTGCTTTTTAGTAAAGTTCTAAATTGTCTGTGAATTGCTTGCTGTATCAAACATAACTGTTAATTTGTTCTGTTGCTCAACAGAAATCCCTCATGGCCAGCAGTCAATCTTGCTTGCTTTGTGATTATTTTTCTACCTGCACTGACGGGAAGTGTGAATGGTGGCTTACCACGCCTTGTTTAAACACATGTTATCTCACTTTGGCTTGATCCATTACAATTGAAGATTTTGCTCCCATCAATCTTCCTCACCTGACAGGCTGAATTACATAATATACAAAACAGCAGAAGAGCCGTGGCCCGACTTGCATGAAGATTTGCTTCAAGTGAAGTTGTTTCACTTCCCTGAACCTCGTTGCTTCCAGTGGAAACATCCACACATCAAAGACTCCCTGCGCAAAAATGTAGATTGACTCTTCCAGAAAGTGGTTTGGGTGGACAAAGGTGGGTTTGTGCGATGAAAATGGTCCATAAAGCCCCATTGAGGAGCAGAGCAGGGAAATAAATGTGAGCTGACTGAAAAAGACTTGTTGTGACGGGATGGAGGATGTGTTTGGAACAGGAGCTCTGTGAGATGGCCATATGAAAGTGTGTGTGTGCCCATCCCACGAGACCTGTGATGGCAAAAGAGTTATGCTAAAAATCTCTGCATGTTGAAGTATGCATCTGCATGTATGTATGCATCATATATGCCTACCTACTTTCTCTTGATTTGAAAGTAATACAAACTTAATTCTAACTTCACATATCTGGTCAAATTAGTTTTTTATCAGCTCTTACACCATGTTTTTTGTGAATACTCATTTCTGATTGGCTAGGGTGTGTGTAAAAACTTACGTTGGCCATACATTTTCAAATCAATCTATGCAACCATAGCATCAAACTGAAACTTAAACATTAAGCTTAATACATTAGCCTACATCAGCCGTTAGCCACCACATGCTGCCCTTAAAATGAATAATTCCTTAAAAACTATTGCGATTATTTTCCAGCACTTATCACTGGTGTAACATTAACATCAAGCCTGACCTAGCCAATCCAGTTTTGTATAGCTATGTGCCATATTTAATCCATTTGCACAACGATGTCTATGTTGTTATGGCTCAAGTTGAGTAACATTAGCCAAATCAGCTGGTAGTGTCTGTTGCTAGGCTGTCTGACCTGTACAAACATAATGGGAGCAAAAATGTCTTATTTTCAGAGCATTTAACTTTCTAAATTAACTTTCTCTCACATTTTTATTGTTAGCAAGTGGCCATATAAAGTGCAAGTGCATTAAAGGGTTTTAAATGCACTCTGTAAAGGCAACCACTCCCCACTTCATGTCAGGTGGTTCTTTACCTTCATGTCACACATTAAACCTTTAACGCACACCTTGTTGTGGGTTATCCCTTACTTCTCCTTTTTCATGTCCCTCAGAAAGGAGAGGGAAGGGGGGAAACATCTTTGCTGTAAGCAGTAACAGAATTTATGGGAAATGTGCTCTCAATTTTGAGAAACACAAAATGCTACACATTGCTCTCATGTATAACCACATATACTGGATGAACAGACAGACACACAGACACACATTCCAGAAGTACATCAGGAAGACATGTTCAGTGATTACCAGCTGATCTAACTCCACACATCAAAGTCCCATTCCTCTCGGTCTAAAAGCACAACTCACCGCAGGGTAAACCAATACAAGGCCTCGGTGGGATCACTCCATTCAATAGAAATAGCATCAGGAAATTAAGTGCTTTCCAACTGTTCAATTAGGCATGTGAGAGTATCTGTCAACCCCTTCCCTTTGCTCTGTGATGAGAAATAAGAGAAGTCGGAGCGAGTGGCTGCCCTCCATCATGTCACAGGGTTTCAGCCAAGCTATACACTGCAGAGCAGAAATCTGACCGAGTCCGACAACACTGGCAGGAAATTAATGACATTCCCTAAAGTAAGTGGCTTCTTTTAACACAGATTGAAATGTATATAGTTGGCTCAATCCCTCACTCTCCCCTTGAATGAATGTTTTTTTCCACATTTTTTTTCATTTCACAATTTAATTAAATGTGGCATGATATCTTCTGATAAAGAAGAACAATTATGCAGAATACAACCAGCCAGCCAGCCACGGTATAATGCATGAATTGTCAATGTCTGATGTAATGTTGTAAATCCTAATGTTGTAATAACTTAAGTAATCTATTCATTCCATTATATCAATCAAGTGAGGAAGAAAGAAAGGAAAGGAAAGGACAGGACAAGTGAAAACCACAACCATGGTTGAGGTCAAGGGGCCAAGGCATGCAGTGGGCCAGTAGACAGAGCATGACCTACTTGGCAGGAGGGGAAAGGTTTTGACAGGAGACACAACTTGACCTGAAGATGGATCGTCCCCAGGAATAATGCAGACATTGTTCCAGACGACGAATACATGATTGCTGCTCGAAAGGCTGTTTGTCTTCACCTACAAAACAGTTTAGCGCTAAATTTTTCCAATCGCATCGTTTCCCGTTGTCAACTTTCTCATCCGGATGCATGCCATCCAAACAAGTCGCAACTAGGGTGCTACATGTAACAATTTTAAACAACATCTTTTTGTCGTATGGATTGTGATACCTTGTAATTATCGTAAACAAATGAGAAGCATGAGGTACGTGAAGTATGAAGCTGCCCTTCTCATCTGAACCATAGTGATGTCACTGTTACCTGATTGGCTCAAACGTAGCTGGCAACGAGAAGAAGAGTTTTAAACCTCTGTGGTACTGCTGTCCGCATGCAGTTTGTGTGAGAAATTACTAGTGAAACAAAAGAGTCATGTAATCAGGAGAGTACCGCCTCCATCCCACGTTGGACAATGCAATGGAAGTGCAATTCCAGGCCATGTTCTGAACACGGGTGGACATGGGTCGGGGCTGTTGCCCTGCTGGCGGCAATGGAAGAGCGGTGTATGATTCACTAGCATTTCTTAACACAGAACACAAATGCTCCGAGCCACATCAAAAATGTTTTCCCTCTCATAGTTGTAACTTTTTCATCGTCCCCTTGTTTGAACACTGCTTCATCAAAAACAGCATTGGCAGCAAATGGCACATAGGCTGAGGTTTGGGGTTTGCATGCAGCACACAATGTGATTCATGGTGTGAAAAACAAAAACAGAACATGATATAAAAAACATTTTCAGAAGCAAACATCTGTAAGCTAGGCAAGAAAGTTCCATTTCATCCACAATGAAGCGGCTTGAAAAGACTATCTGGGCTGTGAGGTTAAAGTGGAGGGTTATTGTGCAATGGCTTCTCTGAGCTCAGTGGCATCTTGAGTGGTTTAATAAAGTTTAAGGCTTCTGGGCTGCTGTTTGTGTGTCTTTGTCTAAATAGGCCGGTGAAGGGAGAGAGGAAAGCACTTCGGCAGGTCCAGCAAACAAACCAGCTGTTAGCACATTTAAATAAACCACCTGTAACTTTATTGTACTATAAATGTATTCATAGTCCTTAATTTCACACCATTATGCACTTCACTGTAAGATTAGCTTCTACTGCTACTCTAGAGGCTTTCTAAAGAAAACCATGGCATTATAAAAACCCACTGAAATTCTTTCTAGCAGCAAGTCTGCTCTTATGTAATTGCTCAACAGTGAAACTCACCCTGGCTTCAGCTAGCCATGCATTAGCCTCAGATGCCCTGGTAGTATGATGTTCAGGGTTAAGCTAGTCTAGATGCTATCAGCAAATGAGGTCTCTTGAGCACCGAGGAGCAGCATATTTCAGTGGCAGGCCCAGCGCAGATAAAGCTAATAACACCAGGCATACAACAAATCACCACAGACCTCGATTAGGCTGCGGACAAGGAAATGTGATGGAATGCGGGCTTTTCAACACTCCCAGCGTGATTCCATCAAAAGCAAAACAACTACTAGTGTTAGAGCCGCTACTGAGCACGAGCGCTTGTCCTCTCTTGCTCTCCTGATTGCATTCACGGCATCATTTGAAAGTACCGATGATCCATCTGGATTGGAGTCAAACTGACAGTGTAAAAGAAGAAGCAAGTCGGAATGTTTAGACAAATTCTTGAGGCAAAATTTCCCAAGGACCCTCTGGGAAAGAAGGGCATGCATGGGTGCCGGGGTTAAAATAGGTAGCTGGTGGGAAAGGAAAAAATCAAATATGCAGTCAAATAAAACAGAAATGCTGTTAAGCTTTAAATCTGTCAGCTTTCACGTCTCTGACTGCGATGTTGCAGCTGGTCCTGCTTGTGCTCTGGAGGGATTTACAGTCAGTGGCAAAAGAATTTTGACAGGCAGTAATATCGTGAGCAAGTCTTTTCTTTTTTCATACATTCAAGAAATACACATCTCAGATCAAAACATGTAAGCTAAAAACTACAGAATGGCAGGCATTCATTTTGACCATGCAGTATATCGCGCCGCAATTGCTCCGGGACGAAATCTGTGAAGGTAAATAAAAAGTTTGCAAGAATCTTCAGTCGATCAGAATACACCTTTTTTTTGCTGTTTTAGTGCAAAATATGGTATCAACCATTGAAAAAAAAAAAAAAAAGATTAATTTAATAAATGTGCAGTATAGATGCTTAGCATGGCACCCCATTGCCCCAAACAGTGACAATTTATACCATCTGTATTCTTAATCTTCTGTATTTTATTGTGGTGAACAAAAGCAACTATTTGTGTCCCTAAAATGGATCCATACTATATCAGAATAAGGTCATTCAGTTGCAAAATGGTTTCTATTCCACAGCAGCAATGGCTGCTATTATTTATACTAATGCCCACGTTCTGGACTAGTGTACCATCCATAAACCACTGCCCTCACACCATTACACTTCCAGGAAATTTCACGAATTCCAGAAGAAAATTGAGGAGGGTGAACTTCTCTGTGGAAGTGACTGTACTACTTGAGCTAGAGAAGATGCTAACATGTGGTCAACTGACAGCCGTTTTGTATTTTCACATTAAAATATTTCAGCTTTCAAAATGTCCCCGCATGACTTTTCCTAGATTCCATTTCTGTGTAACCCAGTGTTGTAAGATTTTCAAGATCATGCAAAGAAAGAGCAGTCTCAGCAATATTTATCACCTTCAGTTGACAGTTTATTGGTCTTCTCCTAGATCCCAACGATCCATTGGCCTTTTCAGTGATGACGCACACAAATAAACAGTCATAATCAAATTAAGGTTTTGTCTCATATTTCTCTTTTACAGCCAAAAGCAGACAGCAAACGCAGCCAATTTCACTTCTCTGTTACTATGCATGAGCCATGCATGAGTGTATACTGGAACTCCAAAAGGTCAGCTTTAACTTTCTGTTATATTTGGTGACGGTGACCTGATGAGTTTTCCACAGGTCCTCCTGGAGCGACTGCTCTCAGAGTTCATGAGCATTAACAGTGGCCCCTCGTGTCTTCCCACTAGGTTTGGGTTCTATGTGCCCTCTAAAACTTTGTTACGTAAACCCAATTTCCTAAACTGGCGGAAGACTTCTTAGAGAAACATTCTTTTTAAATCGTTTACTGCATATGTTCCTTTTCTCAGACTTTCCATAGGCACTGCAGTTATGGGTAATCATCACATAATATATATGTACATGTAAAAAAAAATATCTAAATATCTGCATCTATATATCTGCATATTTCTATCTATCTATATCTCATAGAAAAAACTGACAGCTCTGACTTTGTGCTCTTTAATGGTTGACTGGGGAAAAAAGTAACCCAACAATCTCTATTCAAGGGGTGCAACTGATAGAAAACCAATACAGATAGATAGAAAGGATGGAAACCAATTTAAATGTTGATTGCATAACTGTGTCCCATATTATATCAGCCTTCAGGAGCAAGTATAATACTTAGGCTGCTCCTCATAAATCCATGCATCTGCCAGAGTGACGTTTAAAGACTAACTTGGATAATCAAGCAAATCTCCAATTTATGTAACCTGGCTCACGTTATCGGAGCAATGTCCACCTTATTCTGACCATTTTAAAGAGGCAGGTGTGCCATCTTAAAAGACAACTGCTCTCCTGCACACATGTTTATTAGAATCACTTCTTCCACATCTGTAGACACGCTCCAAATCATTGCCAAGCCGGGCTGCAAATTACCCCTGAATCCTGATGTCGGAGAATCAGCTTATGCGTTCATTCATAATATAAACAGAGCCTATGGTCTAAAAGCTTCTTCGTGCAAAAGATTACTTAGGACTTTGAATACAGTATTTGTGTAACATCTATAAGGAATGATCCAAGGCCAGGTGTAATAACTTAGCCAGTTCATCCATTAAATATATGCCTCTTACAGTGTTTTGCCCTTAATCCCCTGCTAATGATTCAAAGGTTTCAAAGCTCTGTTTCAATCATGTGATTCAAACAAAGGTATAGAGTATCTGCACGCCACAGTATGTATATACTCCCATGAAGTGAATATTAAGAAGGAGCATAGAATCATTTTACCCAATTAAAAAACAGTTTAGTCAGAAAAAGTAAGATCATTTATCTATGGCAAGTCGGTGATTGTTACGTAACCTATCTGAGCGTGTAAATATTACATAACGTGGAATGGGTAGAGGTTTGGTGGACATACTTCTGAGATGAACCAGATGCCGGCTCATTTAGTTTGGAAACACACTGCATTCATTCAGTACCAAGGAGGTTCCACATAGCCCATCCACAGAGGCTGTGTGTGTGGTTTAAATCTATGCCAAAGAGATTTCTCAAATCAACCAACTGAGTGAACTTTGCGGCCGTGTCACCGTGATTTATTTAGGAATAAATGAAATCCTTGTTGCCTCCTGGGACATATTCAAGACAAAAGAGATATTGATTAATAGCGTACAATCTATCCAACCCCATTTTTCATCCTGAGCATCTTTGTGCTGACCATCCAAAGACCCTGATAATCCTACTGATTTGAGATTGACTGACCTGAGTGATGGGGCTGGTTTACTGCATGATCTATGGTCATGAGTCAGCGTGGGCAGTGCTTTGCATTTCTGATAAGGAACTGGGCCTTATTTTCTTTTTACTGAGAATCCAAGAGTCCATTATATGAGCGCTCTAAATGTGATGTTTTGATCTTAAAATTTGACCCAGTAAAAATTTGGTTGTCAATATGACAATAAATGTTGATATTTTATGAAACTGGTACCTAAATACCTTTCTGATATAACTTCAAAGCTGCTTTAATATGGTTTCTTACAGTGTGTGAAAATCCTGTGCTTGTTTGGGCTGACGTTACACAAATTCGATCAAGAAATACTGTGTCATAAACACGGGCTGGCAAAATTACATGTCTGCAGTCCAAACAGTTTCCTGTATATCCTGCTGTCGAAAGGGGGGGAATTCATCATGTTACGGTTCCCGGCCATATCTGGTGCATGTGCAGGGCAGGCAGCCGAGGAGGGGAGTTAATTGTGAGTATAAACAGCAGTCAGCTGATGGTGATAGCTACCACATGGAGGAGCAGACAACTACACACAACACTGCACCAACACAGCAAGGCGGGCACCATGTGTGTTAGCACAGAGAGAAGAGTAAGGTAACACGCAGCAAGGGCTCTTTGAGTCAGAGCGGTTTGCATTTACTGTTGCAAGATTGACTGGCCAGAGTTAATGTCTGTGGTATTATAGAAAGATACATGATGGATTATTAGATTTGGTGCACAGAATGGCGCATATATCTGTCTAGCTGTACATTACACATGATGTTATGCTGCCTTTATAAAAGACATGATCAGTGCTTGCTGTCACTGTTATGACATCTGGAGTCAAATGTAAGAGATATTGCTATTATAATGGGACATTACAGTGTCAATAATGTATTGTTATTTCCCCACAAAACCACAGGGTCCATAGTCCCCAAACTAAAGGCTCATACTGTGTTCCACTTCCAGTTAAACACTGCATCTCCTTGATGGCTCATGCATAGTCTGATGTAGGGGCCAGCATCAAGCTGAAATTTTGGCCCGAGCCCTACTATGCCTGTGTCTACTTTACTGAAATCTGGGGCCCCAGCCTGATGAGCGCCCAAATTTAATCTTTAGTAAGAGTACAACTGCTGGCAGCGTGGCCTGTCACATACAGATACACACACAGACACACAGACCGATTAGTGCATCAGGAATTCACTCAATCAGTCAATCAATCAATCAATCAATGAGGCCAACACCCCAGGCGAAAAGAAGTGGTCCTACCCGAACAGAACCCGCCATTCTTCCTCAGGGCCTGTCATGCTTGGGTTGGGTTGCAGACCTCTAATATGATGCTAAGCCATTGCAAAGTGGAAGCTTTTGAATATGTTTTTCCTCTGGGAAGAATGTCATCTGTTTCAACATTGTCCACCACAGGACCAACATAAATGATGACCATGAATCTACAAAGGTTCACTTAATACTGCTTTTTGCCCTCTCCAAAGTTATATTTCTGTAAAGCTTCTGGCTCTAAGACAGGCTCACATTTTGCCATCGGTTTTGGGTACAGGGAATGGGGAGCAGATGCTGGAAGGAACTTCAGGTACTGGATAACCAGGGGGGGTGGGGGTGAGGAGGGTGATTCCCCTTAAAGATTCCCTACAAACATTGTGACCTTGAAAATGTGCTGATATGATGGCCTGCACTAACACTGAAAACCCATGTAAAGATAGTGACAGAATAAAAGTTGAGTGAGTAAGCTTCAAGAGCATTTTTAAGAGTAATTTCTACCGTTCCATCACATCATGTTGTGAAAACTTTGTGCTTGTTTGACATTGAACTTGGCCACCAGAACACTTCCAAGGCAACATATCTCAAAATTTATTGGGCAGATCACCATGACATTTGGTGAGCACATTCATGCTCCTCGGAGGATGAACCCCATTCTCCCACTACTTGCATTCCCAACATGCACCAAGCCAGTGGGGCACCAGCAATAGGACCTGTGCTTCTTCTAACAGAGTTACAATCCATCAGCATGCTGTACATGGCCCCATCTTGCTGTATTGTGCAGAAAATTTCCCCGTGTGAAGTGAAAAAGGAAAACTTACACACCTGTGAATGTGAACGTGTTTCAGAAGGCAACTCCTCTCCAACAATAAAATCTTAAGCATATTGAACTTTGACTGGCCATAGTGATGGTTCTTAAACCATTTCCAGCACACTGTAATTTCCCACACTTGCCATCTATTTTTCCAATAAGCTGTTTCATAAGCCATCAGACCTTTCCTTGTTAGCCTCTTCAGGTAATATGATCCACGTTTATGTTGTGCATTGCCGGCATACCTGTCCAGCTCTGGCCTGTGTCTGCTGTTCTGACCACTGGCTTTCATCCAAGCTACATCACACTCCATCTTGGTCTGTACAGCTGATGTGGCCGAGGCGAGGCCTGCTCCTTTGTTTGTCAAGACTGATATGATTTACATTGGGATGTAGCAAAGGGGACAGAGAGGTTATGTCTTCGGTTAGTTAATCAAGATAGAGAGCTCTTTGTGTGCTGGGCCTTTGAGTAAGTGCCCAGCAAGCTGGTCGGTCCATTTTTGTGTTGTTGCGAGAAGTATCCCCTGGAGTTTCTTGGGCTGAAAGGCAGCTATGCAAATATTAAGTGTTTTTCAAGTGTTTGAGATTAGATTCACTCGGATCTGCTGCTCATCTGCAGAGTTTTTCCTGATGCACATGCCAAGGTGTTACACAACTGCTTCCCCCAGAGATTGACATATTTCCAAAAAATTGGCACATATCAAAGTAGTCTACCAAAAATTAAGGACTTGAACATCCACAGACCTGCACTGTATTTGACAATATTCATTACAACTTTGAGGTTAAATCAAATACTGAGTTGAAGAGAAAAACAATGATATATGCTGCTTCATTGTGTACTTTTACCTGTCTCATGGTTTGCTTAGGTAGTGTCACTGTGGTCTCGACAGCTGTGTGATCTGGACACAGAGAGCTGAAGGGAGTGAGGTCATTCTCAAACCTCCATAACAGCCAAAGTCTAACTCATTCGCCATCCCATCCAGCTGCTGCTGTGGTTCAGTCAAACCAGGGCCATGTCCAAAGCATAACCAAAGGACAACATGTCTGACTGTAAAATCTGATGCCTCACCTTTCTGTTTTTCTGTGCTCTGTCGCTCAGTGCAAGTCGTTCTGTTATATAAGGTCATAATCGCTTTTTTCTCCTGCTCAAACACAAAGTGCAGCAGTACAGAACCAGAGACAAAGAGCTTAAAGGGCACAGAGTGTTAGATTATTCACGTGGCCATGCAGCACAAAGTTTGGCAACAGCCTGCAAGCTAACTATTTAGCATTAGCCAGGTGACCTGAAGTAATAAAGAGGACAACACTAGTGAAAATACAAATGGACTGGAGAAAGTTAGCCAAAGAGCTACACCCAGATAGTGCCCATTTCAAGGGCTATTTTTGCATTGAGGTAATGGCATAACATTGACTTAATCAACTTAGGGTACCATGGGAGGGCAGTGTTGCAAAACACCTTGCATCCATAAGGCAGGGTCCCTTAGTTTGGAGAAGAGCATATGCCATGACTGAACCACTGAAAGTAACTTAAAAAAGAAAAAAAGGTACAGGCATATTCAAAAAAGCACATGTATTTAACACAGTTTCATGTGTTTATGTTTCTTGGATGATTTTTTTTCTTTTTTTTTTACGCACAGTTATGCACAGACAGTTTTCTGGACATAATGTATTATTCATGTTTTTCACAATTATGCTACATAGCATTAACATAAAACTCAAGATAAGGTAGCTATGGTTCAACACGACACATGGTCCAGTGAGTGTATTGCTCTGTTAACTGGAGGGGAGGAGACAAGTGATGTTTAGCCATTTGTCATTATGAGAACCACCTGCGTGAAACCTGTCTGTGCTAATGGGGAGGACACTGATGAAGAATAAATGCCGAAAATGTTCTGTCCAAATATGTGGGAAATGAAATCATCCAAGAGACATGAAGATCCCCATTCCATACATTGTGATCCGACTGAATAAGTCTGGTGGTTATGAGATTTCCCATTCAAAAAAGCCATCTATGTGATCACAGCCTAAGGTGTATAGTGGAAAAACATTTGAAAAAGTTATGGAGGAGTGTGCATGTCTCTTACATTAGAAAAGATGCATCATGACAGTTGTTTTTTTTTCCATTTTTCCAGACACTCTCTGACTGATCGGCATGCTGCAGTTTTTGGGCAGCATGATGAGGACTGTTGTGCCAGGGTGTGCAGATGCTGGGTGGTCCACACCCTCCGCGATCCCATGGTAGCTCATTAGCAAAAACCCCAGTGATCATTTTCCAGTGACTTTGTCTGGGTTTACTCTATAACATTAGATAATACTCCTCGAATGGATGTTTTAATGAAACAAGCTATAGAGCCAAGGAGTGACATGATACTAGGAACAACCAGACTGACTTTCTCCTAAGGTAGCTGTAAAACAGTTGAATGAAGGTTTGTTAGCACAATTTGTCCTCTGTATCTCCCTCAATTACGTGAACACACACATTTACTACGTTCCAGCATGTGCATACTTACCAAACATATATGTTTTTCAGTGGAGGAGGAGGTTTCTTGGTCGTTTGCTTTGTAAAGTGGCCTTGAGAGATTATAGAGTTATAATTTTTCATAAGCCATTGCTGCACAACTCTTTCCCTCTCTCTCTTGCTTTCTTTTGGTCCTACTTCTACGTTTCTCTGGGGAAGTAATCATTACCACCTCTGAGATGGTGTACCAGTCTGGGAGGAGCAGAAATACCTTCTCCTGTGTGTGATGAGTGCTTTCTGCATATGTGTGCAGTGTGTGTGTGTGTGTGAACATGTGTGCAGGAATACAAAGCATGTGCGTGTGTGAGATGGGATCTAGACAAACAGCACAGCGGACAGAAGCAGACGCAGAGGAGGGCGAAACAGCGGCTCTGACAGAAGAAGACGGGGCCTCCAAATATTGACTGAGTGTTACGTCAGACTTCCCAAGGTCAGACCTCACAAAACTCCAGTGCTCCTGTAAAGGCCTGAAATAGCCCACTACTGGATTCCTGTCTCTCTCCTGGGACAGACAGCCCAGACAATGTTGTGACTGTGTATTCAAAGACACAGATAGCAAGCGCTTTGTCAGAGCACCTTGTTGTTTTGTGGCTTGTTGTCACTTTCTTATTAGTTTTTCAAATCCATTTTTCATGTGAAGCACTTTATCACTCTAGTTTCATTCAATCTGTTTACACAGTCATGTTGTGGGGACTTGCTTCCCTTATGGGGACCAAAAACCAAGTCCCCATAATGCAAATCATTAATTTTAGGGTGAACACTTGGTTTAAAGTGAATTTAAAGGTAATTTTAGGGTTAGATTAAGGTTAGGGTGTGTGTGTGTGTGTGTTATTTGCTTCAGTGTGCATGTTGTCAAGCTGCGCCAAGAAGCTGTTTTGGGCTTGTTACTTGTTAAAAAAAAAAAAAAGACATATTACTCATTACATGTTAGTCATTTCTAAAGAAATGTCACTACTTATAACTTTGTATGCACAGAAAGGGTATTTGTTGCTTTTTGGTTCATGTTTTGGCTCTATATGGACTGAAATGACTCAAAGAACCCTCTCCTCTATGCAGAATGCAGTAATGGCAGGCCACTAATGTTAGCAACATCAGCCACACACCCAGATGTTTTGCCATAACTCTTTCTGACTCCAGTAGTTTCAGATTTTATGAAAAACTTAATTTCTACAAGGTAGCAGTAAGCAAAAGCTTCCTATCACACAGACCTTCACCCTCAGAAAATTGCACATCTGTCGCACGCACCACTGATTTTTAATGTTTGCAGTTTTAGACTTTGGACTTGTGCCGCCATCAAGATTTTACCCATATAAAAGAAAGAAAGAAAGAAAGAAAGAAAGAAGAAAGAAAGAAAGAAAGAAAGAAAGAAGTGATTGTGAATCCACATGACTTTTCTTTCCAAGCCCTAACAAACCAAATAAAAAAACTGCAACAAAGTGCTTTTCCCCCCTTTTGTTTTGAATCAACAATCAACTGTATCACACCCTTTAAGTCCTTAAGGCTGTGTTACTATGGTAGCTTATAATCACAAAGACGCTAAAAGCAGAGGTTTCACTTTATAGGCATTTTAACTCTCAACACATCATTATATCTAACAGGTTTTGTTCTAATCAAAGCAGTCAGGGCAAAGTAGCTGCAAAAGGACTTTAAATAATCATCATTCAGGAAGACAGAGTAGACACATTGGGCCTGACAGACTGTTTTTGTTCAGTCAATTACAGAATAGAAAGTCAGGCGCGTATCATCAAGTCTGTTCTCGACTTTTCTCTTTTTCAGTTTGTGTAGCCCATAACACAGTACAGCCTTAGAGTATGTTTCACCCAAAAATCATTAGCGGTCTAGTCTTTGCTTGTCTCCGGTTTCCTCTACATTTGAGCACTTGTGAAACGTGTCAGACTATGATGTTCGTCGTTGGAGAGGAATCTAGAGAAGTTTTGTGCCTCAAGGCTTGACATATTTCTCAGGTTTAATATCTCCCCTAGTATCTGCTAGATAAAAGGCTGTAGAGGGGAGAGGCAGCTGGGAGATAATCTCTGACACCATCTCTTCTCACGCTGTGTATCGCTTGAGGCATCACATCGTGGCTGCCTGTCGCTGAACAAACATTATAAATTAGAACCCCCCAAAATGCCCAAAACAAGCTATTTGTGTAACAGCTACTGTTAAAGCTACTCTTACCAACTTTGGACATTGTTTCCTTCAAATCACACTGAAGAGGTTTGAAAATTTTAAACCATAAATCCTGACAGTGTGTATTTTGCTCTTAAGATTCGATTTGTGACTTCCTCTGTGCAGAGAAATGTACATAAACAGCACCCGAATGCCATTAGCGTCTCAATCAGATTGCAAGGGACATTCCTTTGTGTTGCAGCAGAGATTTAGGACAAATAAATAAGCCCACTTGATTCCCTTTGTGCTAAAAGCAAAATTACATGCTAGAGATCAGACTTTTAACACTTCATATGCCTAATAACCATACTAAAATAAATGGTGAATATACTGGATAATAGAAGACAACTATGGGCCTATGGACCTCAGTCAATTGCAGTCAGTACAGTCTGTTCAGATCAGTTCATCTCTGGTGAATCATTTTCCAAATATACAGTAAGACTATATAAGAGGAAACAAAAGGCTCCTGTACATTGTCATCTTACTTGCAAGAAATTTTACACCATTACATCATCATTTACAACACCATTTTGGTCCTTAGACCTTCATGGGGTTAGAATAGTGGGACAAACAAAGTGCTAATCCTATATAGACTGCACCTATTAGGGGTTGACCAATCAGAGTACATGAAACATGGTCCCAAACCCAACTAAGGCAATTTTTCTGTTAATGGCAAATTAGGCAAATGATGATAACAAATCAAAAAGGCTACCAAATTATATTCTAATAATCACAATACAAATACTATTCAACATAGTAAATTCAAATACAAACATAGGAATATTATTTAGGTTACAAGAGAATGAAAAATAGGGAATAAAGTGTAAAGACGACTATCAGTTAGGTTCATTCTGACCAGACATCAATACATGGATGATGGAAAACATCAGATGTGTTGAACAACAGTGATTATAAAAATAAATATGATCATAGAAAATCAATTGCAGTCAGTAAAGTCTGTTCAGTTCAGTTCATATCTGGTGGATAATTTCCCAAATATAAGACTTAATAATCAACAAGAACTTTAGAAAAAGATGTCTGCATGATAAAGCAAACAGCATCTACTACTTTTGTTGCTTAGTAATGCACTTAGTAATGGTATCTAATTCAGTGACATTAGCATGACTATAACCCTATTTCCCTAAACTTTGATTACAAGCATTATTTTTAGGGCTAATCATTTAACACTTGTTTAATTTAAAGATTGTGAAGGGCAAACTGAAATGTGTATCATAAAATCACTGACTTCATCTGGGTTACTTACAATGAGACTCTGAATGCTTCAACAAAGGGTCAGTAAATTAACAAATTAGATTAACTGGGAACAAGATGATCCTGAATAAAAAATTATGAAAGAGAAACGATGGTATAGTGCAAAAATTCAATCATCTTTTCAGGGTTTTCCAGGTTTACAACATGATCCTACCTGGAGTAAAGAGCCTGAGCCTCCTGGACAGCTGTCAGTCCTGGAGATAATAATGTGCCTTTACTCCAACCGACTGCAACGCAAGGAGGAAAACTGTCTCTGCTCTTACCTTCAGCTGTAAAAACCAGGGCCTATATGTATTATGTTACGGTAGTTAAACTTCACAGAAGATAACAAAAGTTTTCTCCTCTAGTCATATCGACCCTTTTACCGTCATGTCATCGGATGATTGATTGATCCTAGGTCAGTACTGCATTTCCTAGAAGTTTAAAAAGGCCTTCTGCTCCTGGTTCAGTTTTATCACTAGAATGTCCTTGGCAATCCTCACACGTTTCCAGCATCTCACGGCGGAGGTCCATGAATGAGCAGCTTTGAAAATATGTCAATAGAAGATGGAAAGTACGGCCACATAACGATTTGTTTTTTCCCGACCATTTGAAAAAAAAAATCTGTTTCCAAATTTGAAATAGATGACCCATTTCCATAGTCCACTCTGGCCCGTCTGGGTCACGAAGTGAAAATCCACACAAGAAAACAACTGAGTTGAAACACATTGTGCTTTCACCTCCCTTCTTTCAGGTTTTGTTTTTGGTCTATGCTTGAACCTAAGCCACATGTGGACATCATGCAGCTTCATTTTATGATTAACAATAAAATGAAAATCAACAGACACAAAAGCAGCCAACAGCTGTTCATCTTGGCGGCCTTCTTCACCACCTACCGTCCAAACAGCCCGGCGCCCTCCTAAATCTTATGTGGCGCACCTTTTGATCATTTGTATGCACTGCATGTGCTTATGAGTGGATATGTTGGTGCACATGGCCATATGTACTTATATTTGTGTTTTTCACAAATGTGGGCTTATCTGTATGCATGCCTGTGTGGCCACTATGTGACTCTCTTTTTTCTGCCTCAGTGCCTGTGAGACTGATACTCATGGGAATGATCCTCAGATCCACAGCAAATGAAAGAATTAGCGATGATGCTCAGACTGGCTGGCTCTGTCTTCCCTGACTCACTGTCATCACACTGATCCAGCCTCACCTGATCTACAGTACCTACAGTACTATAGTCTGTCTGTCTCGGGGTCACAGCTCAGCCTTATTTGGGGTCTTGGCTATGTGTGGGTTGTCAGCACTTGCCTAAGTAAAATGCGCTGGAATCCAGGGACTGATTTCCAATTAACGGCACACAAAGCTTTCCCTCTCCTTGGGCCAATATGGGAAACAGTTATGATTCACTTTTTGTTATAAACAAAATCTTAATCACGAGTTTTGCAGATGTAGCCAAGCATTTTCCCTCTGAAACTAAATTGGAATACTCTGTAACCTTTATGCCTTATCAAGTCATATCAAACATATGCCTACAAATCCAGAGGAAACATGAAGTGTAGACAGTGTATAATCCGGGATGTCATGGTTCATGGAAATCTACTTGAAATCCCAGCAGAAGCCATATGATTTTCCATGAAGACCATTGGTTTTGATGCAGCCCTGCTCCATCATTTCATCATAGTGTTTTGAAGTGGAACTAACTCCTGTAGGCTGACGCTACAATGGAAAAGCAGCAATGGTGTTGCAGCAAGACTGCCTCTTTGCTGGTTGCAATTAAGTGATTTATAATCTGGCTGGTCCTCTGCTGGGTGTCTGGGTTTCTTCTCTCTTTCTCCTCTCCCCCCTCATTCTTTCCTTCGCCAACCGCTGTAAAGAGGATCAGAGTGGATCGGTGTGTCAGCTGCCAATTCACACAGGTTTATTTGTCGAGTCAAACCAGGTCAATCCTGCTCTAAAGTCCGTCTTCCAACTGGGTACACTGCAGCATTGTGCTGAGTTCAGCCTAAGCAAAAATTTATGCCTCTACATGTTGACATAAGCAATGAATTCAGAATTATCTAAGCCAGGACATGGAGCAGATCTTAAGGTATATAAATTTGCTCAGAAAATCCGTTTACAAGTTTTAGCATGGGCAGACACTAGTCCCTCACATAGAAATACTGCACAGGATATCACATTCCCTAACTAATCCCCCTTTTCTCCTCTCTTTACATTTACAGATTAAAAAAACACTAGGCAAGTTTAGCCAGACCACCCATAATAGCGATGGTAGAGACCTTCCCCCAAGAGGACACAACAATCATTGGTCAAAAACACGCAACACGGTGGGGTGCAAGCACTGTACGACAGGCTAACATATGTTAGAATGGAAGTCGTTGGTACAACTTAAAAAACAGCTTTTTTGAAAAAACGGTTGGTGATATAATAAATTGGACTTGTTGTCTCTAATTCCCAACATGTTCCTCATTACAGGACAATTTTGAAGGGAGCCATGATGAGTCTGTCAAAAAAAACAAAAAAACAACTGTCTTTTGTGAGAGTATGCAACTGAGACTGCATTCACTAACATGAGAGACTGCAGCTGCTGAAAAAGAGAGAGAGAGAGAGACGGTTTCGTGACATCAAGCAGAGTGTGAATTATGCAATGACAATCAGAGGGGGGTCAACTTTTTTTAAAGGGAACGCAGTACAGCGCAGGGGAGTGATCAGTTAATGGAAGTCGTAGAATCCTTACAATATCTTGCTTCTTTAATGTAATGTCTGCAGTCTGTAGATGATGATAAATCAAATCCATTACACCAGCTCATTGGGCACATGCCACACAGCAACTTTTGTATTCAGGGGTATTCTAGAGCAAAACTGCCAGCAAGTAAGACCCACACACACAACAGCAGACCATCATTTCTGCTCAAACACAGACCCACACAATGCTGTACCAGAACCAAAGACACTATAAACATGCCAAAGAGGTATGCAGATATGTTTCTACCATACAGCATCTAGGCCTATGCCTCATTAACATTAAAGGCATAGTCCACACAATAGTCTAATAGAAAAAATAAATGAACATTCCACATCATCTCATTCAATATTCCACATTGTAAATCCTGTACTGGTCCCAGTACCAAAATCAATGGATAACATAGGATTCAGTCTGTAGACTCAAAAGCCTACACTAAAGTGATCCCTATCTTTTCCATTAATTTAGAAGTGAGAATTAATGGAAACATGTAGAATGAAAGGGCGTGCTATTAGCTAGCTAACATTAATTAGCTAAACTGTAACTTAAGGCAAAAGTTAGAAACTAGCTAACAATAGTGTTGACACAATGTAATTCAGAATTTCTTAAGGTAACTAGATAGCAGTTACTTATATTAACCTACTCCATTGGCTTACATATGACACACATGAGCATAGACTTTTATGATGATACAAGCCACTGCAATGATGGGAGGCAGGCAGACAAGACATTCAACAACATCAAGATTAAAAAATGGTATGATTCACTTTAGGGGTGTCTGAAATCATATTACAAGATTCTTCCAGGGATGTATATGGGAAAAAATATTATATTTATGATTACAGGTAAGAAATGTTTCGACCCCCTGACCTGTTGTTTTTACCTCTTTTGGTGGGGTCCAAGTCTTAAATAGGGGCGGTCAGACCGCCTCAATCCCCCCATAATTCGAACCCTGACGTCAAGGACTGATGTGATTGGCTTAAAACTTGGCCATTATGCTTTTCCCCATGCTGAAACCCATGAGTCGCATATATCCTTCCTTATCAAAATATCTCTGCTGATAACTCAAAGTAGGCTAGCAGCTAAACTGCATCACAGTTGTGGTAAATGCTGCCACTACATAAACTAAAAACCATAATGTACATAATGTAATGTGTAAAGAATGCACACCAAATGATAAAAAAAAAAAAATTATAAAAAAAATGACATATCTTACCTTTGTCCAGTTAGCTAGCTCTCATCTGCAGCTACTGATAGATAAACAGCAATAGCTCTAGGTAGGCTACTAGCTAAACTGTATCACTGTTGCAGTAAATACTGCCACTACATAACCTAAATACCATATTATCGATACATAATATATTCATACAACTGTGAACAACCTTAATATATTCCTACATAACCTAAATACCATATTATCGATACATAATATATTCATACAACTGTGAACAACCTTAATATATTCCTACAGGCAAGGTTGCACACCAAACGACAAGCTAACATGTTAAATGACGTAGCTTATCCTCTCTGGCTACAGCCAAGAGAACAACTCAGGATTATTCAATTATTACATGGATTCACTGACATGTGCATTACAACAGTACAACAGTTAGTCAGTCAGTTAGGGACATACATAATCCTTGCTTGCCCACCCAGGCAATATAAATTAAAAAAAAAAAATTTAAAAATGCTGCTCATGTGAAATATAGTGCACATTTTGCACTCAGCACTTGCCCACAGCTGGACTCGAACCATGAACTTTCTGCTTCACCAACAGTACATTTCCACGGGACTGTAAATGCATCCCATCTTCTAACTGAAAAAGCTATTCAAAGATGTTTTGAGAGTTTACACCAAAATTGATTTGGCACCATGTCCAGTCTTAACATGCACAAGTAAGATAATCATCCACCTCTCATTGTAGCCAGCATCCTCATCCATCACGCTTTGTATGACAGGTGTTTTTGTGTACCACTCCCACTAAACACTATTCTGATAATTTCATGATGGAGTGCAATGCAGTTATGCGATTAAAATTCTAAGGCTTGGAATGAGTTATAAAAACCAAGCATATTTGTGTGTTTGCCAGATGGCAGCGCCTGGACCAAAATCCTCAACGGGAGCTAAAAAAACATTGTGAAATTGTGATTGTGAAGTATGTGAAGTAATCAGTCATAAAATGCCCAAGGTTTTGAAAAGATTTTGAAAAGTCTAATGTGAAGTTAATGAAAGTGAGAAAGGAATTAATTTACTAATATTCAGATACTTTGCAGCTTCCACTTCAGACAGAAAATCCTGTCCAAGAGTCTTTGAAGATTTTTAATCTTAATGGTAAGAAGATCTTTAATAGGCTACTTTTTGATACTTTTGATCACACACTCATCTCCAGTATGTGCATGAGGCTGGCTGTTTGAGGGAGAAGAAAGGTCTATCAGTCTGTCTTCTCCTCTAAGGAAGTGTGATGATGCTAATGGACTGACACATCCAGCGTCATGCAAGAATGTCGGGCTGCAGCAGATAAGCCTTGAGCTGACAACTTCCCTGGCCTTGTCAAAATGCTTCCACTTCTCAGGCTCGCTGGAGTACATACAAATGTCACACACTCACACATGCACGCATACATGGCTTAGAGACTGCAAAATGCACACACACACACACACACACACAGATACCAGGTCTGATGGCGAAGGCCTGCAGCAAGATGAGGAAGCAATGCAGGAAACAAGAACATGGAGGGAGCTTGCAGAGGGCAACAACTGCACATTACAGCTACAGAGCCTGACATGATTACCAACCTAAATCCATTCTTATACTTTTGTAATCATTGATTATTTGGCATTAATTAAATGAAATAAGCTGAACAAATTGACTGTGAACAAAGCGGGGCTGCAGCTGAGAGGATTATCCCATGCCAGCTAGTCAGAATGCCGATGATTTGTCCTGATTACCCGAATTAATCAATAAAACGAATTAATGGTCACTGGAGGAAAACCTTCTCAATGCACAGAAAGTAATGGATACAAATTATAGATTGAAATAGAGAATGTGCCCTTAACAGCAGCAAGCACAACCTTTCTCCAGAGAAAATTCAACATAATCAACATAAATGGCTGAACCTTTTC
>OMKZ01027094.1:43311-80326 GCA_900302535.1 Neoniphon sammara
CATCTTGTTTCATAACTGTTGGCTAATGAAGTCTTTCAAAAAAAAAAATTCAGTCATCTTCTGCTGACAAGTGTGAAGTTGTGTGCAGCCATTCTGACATAAAATAGCAGCTAACAGGGCCGTTATTATAATATTGTAATATAGACTTTTAAGTTTTTCCAATGTTAAGTGTTTTTTTTAACATTAATTAACAATTAATTAACATAATAACATAACTAACATCATTAATTAACCTAAATTACTGCTTCAAACAAACATCATATTACATTTTGCTGAATTTATTATGATCTGCCTGGAACTCAAACCACTGAAATTTTAAACTTCTTGTTCCCCCTCTGTGTGGATTTTTGGCATTGAGTTACCACCTGTCAATCAGTCTCATGCCCCCAATGCTAAAGGTCAGCAGCAGGAAAGGAGGTCAGATAGGTGCTCTGTTATCTTAGATGCACATTGGAGGAGTCTGGCTTCCATGCATTTTTTTAATAGGCCGCAATTTGGTCGTCCAGTCCACTGACTCTGCTGTTAGTCCAGACGGAAGTACTCTTCCCCGATCATGGTCAGAGTCCTGGATCCTGAGAGACTGATAAGACCTACTTGCTCACTATCAGATGCAGTCTAATGGCTCTGAGGCTATTATTGTGTCTGAACGATAACTGCTCTGTCAAGGCATACCGATTCAGATTTAAACCAAACAGACTGGCATAGATTCTTTTTATATCTTTTCTTTTATATTTTCAGCGTGTATTTTATGGCATTTAAACACAAAGACATAGGTCTGGGTATAAACAATATTTGCTAAATGTCACGGTCTTTCACCAGAAGATTCCTTCCATGATTACACTACTTGTTTTGTAGTATGTCCTAATCCTCCTTGGTCTGTTTCTCTCTGCTAGGATCAAGATGGGATGGAAAGTTGAGTCTGACAAGAAAAAACAAGATTCCGTAGGAAATAAAGATTTAATGGTGACCGCACTTAATGTAAACGCTGTGACTCAAAACTGGGTGAAATTCTCCTAAAGCGGTCGAAACTGTTTTGTTGCATAATGGCCCTAATACGTGACAGGAGCTGAAGAAAATCATTGTACTATTGTCCAGATTGGACAAGTATGCCTTTGATCCAGAAAAGCTGTCTCTGAGAGAAACACGGGCTCCAGGCACAGAGAGCATTTGTAACTGATCCGCCTGCTATTATAAAACACTTCCTCCATGTAGATATCCACTTAACTTTCAATTATTGTGTTTTTAACATTCAAATCATAATAACAATACATGTAGGCAGTTTACAGCGTAGATTTGTACTTACATAATTATGAGCTTATTAAAATCATAATTGGGATTTTGAGTGTCGCCAGTTTAGTGACCCAAAGTACAAAGGCAGTGTAACAATAATCCAAAACCAGTCGACTTTCACTGAAAAGGGGTTTAGCCTTTGATTTATTGCTTGACCCAAATATCTAATGGCCTCGAAAAGAAACCGCGATTATGTTTTGATTGACATCAGACATTTCTTTATAGAATGCCGCATGCATGACAGGGTCAATAAGCATGCTTTTTTCCACAAAATGGCCATAATATCTGCACGGGATTGATAGAGTTGTTGATCAATACCAGTGACTCAGTGATTACTTCCCCAGTTGCTGAAATTTCTGGTTTTCCAAGCTCACTCTCTGGCCTGTCCAATCCCCTTCCACCGCAAGCCTCACCGTCCCATAGCAAAACTTTGCAGTGTGTATGTCCGCGCGTGCGTGTGCATGAATTTCAAACTGACGTTATCCTCTCCATGCCCTCCATTTTGCGCACGCCGGCTCCGAAATGTCAGGGTCGCTCTTGTGGAAGTCCTTGCCTGTCAGCTCTCTTTACAGCGAACCGCAGTGTCCATCTCCCTGTCACAGAGAAGACATAACGAGAGGCTGGAGGAAGCCATGCACGTGGAAACACGCTCATCAGTGTGTTCGCTTATACAGCCAGAGCCAAGAGCCGACATCTGTGAAGACCATGAGAAAGTGGTGCGAGCAGTTGAAGACTGCAGAATGTGTTTTGATATTATTTTGATCGCTGTAAGGAAACTTTTTTCTCTCTCTCTCTCTCTTTCCTTCTTTTGCTTGCAGAGAGTAAGGAACAGAACAGTGCCTGTGGAGCTGTGGGGATTCAATATCTTGCTCAAAGGCACTTCAACAGGAAAGATGCTTTCCCTCCAGTTCAAAAACAGTCTCCTGACTCACTGTGCCGGCCTGCATCCATAAAAAGACTGGCTGCTGCCATCCATCATATTTCCTTTTGAGCTGCCTTCGGTTCGTCTAGTGATCAGACATGCTTTTCATCAAAAGCTGAACCTATTAGTGTGTGTATGGCTGCAGGTGAAACTCAGTGAATAGTGCACAGCTTAATAAGAAATCACACTTACCGGATTAATCTTTGCTGCAGGTACAGAGTAGACAGATCTCCAAGCTGATGATTTTAACTATGAAATCATTGACTACAAGACGTTCATAATGAAATCTTTCTTCCACTGATAATGTAAAAAAGGAGCATAATAAATGTCAGCATTAAAATATGCACCTAGAAATTCATTTTTCCTTCCTCACAAGTCCTACTTTGGACCCAAATGTGCTCCCCAACTATGTTTCTACCCCCATGGTCCATTATCTCTTGGTAGTGTGTGAAACCAATCCATATCAAAACAAAACTGCAACAAGTCAACAATTTGAGAGCAGCTTTGTACCAAAACTAAAATGAAACAGGTTTTTTTCTTTTTGAACTTTTCAGATGAATATTACCAGCAATTAATGATTTAAAAGTATGAAGTCTGTGGACTTCTTGCAATATAATGGATTAAAAAATACCACTTTTGTAATCAGATTACTGTAATCCTGTTGTAAATTCTTCATTCCTGATGTGATAGTGATAAATTCAGGTTCTGACATTGACCTTTACAATTAAAGTAAAAATAGGTATCATTAGAAATGTAGCATGTTTTCCTACATGCCTTCACTTCCATAATGCTTCACCTAAAAAAAATGCGTAAGTAGACAGTGGGCTGGGCTTTCTCACAATTTACACTCAGCCTGAGCAGTTCCATAAAACTCTGCGTAAGGTGGAACCAATCTAAATCTGTCCTAATTCTTTCCGTTTCATCTGTCTCAAGTGACAACTTCCCCCACCTCTTTACGTCTGTCGCGCCAGAAGTTTAGACATCTTACATAATTTCTGATTATGTCTAAGTCTATTAATGTGATTGAAAGCGAGCGAGAGGCCAAGATCTAGCAAAAGTCTGGGGAGGAAATCAAAAGGCCAGATCTGTTACTCTGTGACGGATACGTCTCTATCAGAGGCCTTTTTTTCTCGGCTCACACTCTCGAGGTTGGCCAGAGCACCAAGTCTGCTCAGGTCTCACAATTCTATTAGTCATTTCTTTGTCTGAGCAGTCAAGGGGACGAATGGAGCCCCTGGAGCAACACTGGGACCCTCTCATTTCCACTTAGCTAAATAGAAAAGAAGGGAACAAGGGGCTTGTTGCATAATTTTTTCCGCTTGGAAACTTATTTCTGGCAAATTTGCAAATTGTCGACGTTTTGTCTCTCTCTCCTTTTTTTTTTTTTTTTTTTTTAATTCTCTTCCTTCTGCATCCAAAGGTTGGGTGGCTTTAATGTGATTTTCCCTCGTCAGGTTCTGGTACATTTGCTCCTAATTTTATGGATTCTAGCACCTCCTGTTCCCAGAGAACTCTGCAGTGTTAATGCTGTTTATGAAGCATAAGTCACCGTTCTTGGAATAGAAAAATTCAGCACCATTCTTCGCCCTTCTAGACAAGAGGGCCTGACCTTTATTGTTTAAAAAACAAAACTGCTTGTTTAGTTTCCATTAGGCTAAAACAAATTACTAAAATAGTACCTGGATTCAGACTTGAAAGAGGTTTTGTCAAATATAATCAAGCTGCACTAAAATCAATTTGCATGTTTATTGTTGGGGTTTCTTCATTGTAAATACCTCAAGGGTATTGACTACTGCATATAAAGATCTTAAGTGCTTTCATTTGAGGTTTTATTTACGTTTTTCTTTCCCAAAATGGCATCTGTCATGTATAAATGCTTTTCCACAGATGACGTTCTTAGGAAATAGGAACAATGTTAAGTTGAGACTCACGTACCATGTGCTATTTTGCCTTTGTTTTCCAAATGCCTGTATGTTTGTTGTTTGAGCAGATCCCACGCAATGTGCCTGCACATCTGGCTCTGGTGAACGCCACTGTCCCGCTGCTGCCTTTTGACGTTCACATGGCTGGAGCCTTGTTCTTTGGGTTTCTGCTTTGTGACTAAACCAGCAGCTTTCTAGTGCTGCCTTGACACTGTTGTAAAGCAGTAATGACCTGGTTAAATGGTTTGGGATCCTGGAAAATTGCCTCAGTAATTATTCCCTGATTTCACAAGCCTAATAAACAAATTGCTGACAAGTTTAGCTTAACCGTATGGAGTCCTTTATTGTATACATTGAATTTGACACTTGTTTAGCACTTAAATAATTACCATCATTAGCATCATTAACCCCAAAACAACAGCAAATCTGGCTTCAAATGTGTCTTAAAGGAATATGCCAACATTTTGGGTAAAATACCCTTTTTCCGATTTTCCCTTTTTCCCCGACCAAGACAAGATGTTTGATATCATTTTCACCTCTGTACGTTCACTGATTCATTTCCTATGGGTAGCATTTTGTGTTAGCTAAGCATAAAGACTTAAAGTCTACAGGAGTCATTAACCTAGCTCTGTCAAAGTGAAAAAATAAACTTTACATCAAGTGTGAAGCTGTCTTATTTGCACAGTGTATCATGTGTACTTGAAATATACAGTTTGGAATTGTAAAAAAAAAAAAAAAATGAGGTACTTTAACTTTAACTTCAGCTGTTTTCAGCGGTTATAGTTCCTACCATCTAACGTCTCCTAAAACTCCTCCTAGACTCTTAAAAAAAAAAAAAATTTCCTAGACATGTATTTCCAGTACACATGATACATTATGTAAATAAGACAGCTTCAGTGTTGCAGTAAGGTTTATTTTTTTCACTTTGACCAGGCTAGCCTAATGACTCCTGTAGACTTCAAGTCTTTATGCTAAGCTAACACTAAATGCTACCTATAGGAACCGAACCAGAGGTACAGAGGTGAAAATGGTATCGAACATCTTGTCTCAGTCTGGGTAAGTTGTTTTGCCCAAAACATTTTGCCCAAAATGTTGGACAATTGATTTAATAAATGTTTAACAATAAGTTTTTATCAACCCTAGGGTGTTAATATATGATTAATGTAATGAGTAGTCTTTTACATTAGAATGAAAAGGGATTTTTTTTTTGTTTTGTTTTGCTTTGACAGAAATGATACACAGGCCTGCTATTCATACAAATGTACAAATTAAAAACATCATGGATGATGACAGAAGAAAGCTCGACAGTCAAGAATGTATATTTGCCGCCCTAAACTGTCAGGTAAATAATTTTATGCCTATTTTACTATGAATGTAGACTACAGGCCCCAGGGACCACGTTACATCCTGCCTCCACAACCTTGACGTGGCTTCCACCCAGAATTTCCCCCAATTCTGTGTCATCATTCTCCATCTGGTGACTTCCCTCTTTTGAAAAACAGCCCCAGGTAAAATGCCTCCCAGCATATGTGCCAGACAAGGATGCGTTGGATTACAGACAGCTGCTGTGTGGAATTTATCGGAGTGTCTGGTGTACACCGAGCACAGAGGAGGAGTGGGAGGAAGAGGAAGAAAATGGAAGGAATATGAAAGAAAAGCATAAATCCTCTTTTGTAATATACATCTTTGGCATGAGATCAAATGTGAATACAGCACAGCTGACGAGGCATTCCGATTTATGGCTCGGAAATCTCATGGGCCTCCAAATGATCGTGGTTCCATGCAGAATTTGACCATTAGTCTTGTTACATGGACATGTAACCGTGTAGGAGACATCTGTTGTTCTACATGTTCAGATGAAAAGGTATCATGAAATCCTTTCCAACAAGTTACATAATAAGGTATCTGAATGAGTACCCTCTTTGACCCTTTGTGACAGCATACTGTATGCTTGTTTCGACTGACAGCTTTAAACGACTACACCACAGTTTTTTGGGAGTTTGACCTGTGGGTCACCTTGATCCGAAATCATCTGTGCATCTCCAGTCGATACATCTGTCCAGTGTACACTCTTATAATTTAGCATAAATAATCATTTGTTATTTATAATCCTAAAAGTGAAAAAAATGAGAAGTCGTAGCAGCTCTAAGGCTGGTTAATTTTAATGAGGTCAAACAAGCATAAAATTTAACAAAAAGAATGCACTTTCAAGAGCAAAATAACATAACCTGTTATTCACTGGTGTATCATAGGTCACCTATGATTACTTAGCATACTGCTAAATCATTAGGATACAGATAGGATTTTGGTACCAATCCTCTGATCACATATTGGGTAAGGTAACCAATGGGTCAACCTCCCCAAAAAAATCAGTGCAGTCCTTTAATATGGTTACTTTCCATTTGGTTTAAGACTAAGGTTACACATGCTTCAGGTACACTACGTCCTTTCCTTCGCTTGGTTTACATTGCTATAAAAGCAAGGCAAATACAACTTCATGCTGAGATAATTGGCTGTGGGTTCGCCATATGGAGCCCAGAGCGGGATCTGTCACGCTGCTGCCGACATCTGACAGAGTTGGTTTTGTTCGGCCGTGCAGTGGGTGGCCCGGGCTGGGTCACAGCGGAGGCAATGGGCAGAGTGAGCCGAGCTGTGAAGAGCGTGTCTGTATCAGAGCGTTGCCAAGCAAAGCGGGCAACCGATAAGAGTATATGCTTGGTTATGTGCCACTGATGCCCTGCAGATATCCAGGCAAGCAGTGTGGATTAGAACACAGAGTGAATGTTTAAAGCTGCAACAAGGCCGCTGCTTTTTGCACAAATAATACAAATAATGGAGTATTAATTTCAGATTATCAGTCTGCATTTGTCTGTGACCTCTTGTGCCCATGCCTCAATACCCATTTCCATGAAATTGGCTTTTTAGCAACAGGCTGGTTGTTTTAGGGCACTTATCTTTTGCTGTGGGCCAGCGGTGAGCTAGTTGTGACTATTAAGGTGAGGCCAGCAACCACAGAGCAGGGAAGTCACAGTCACAGCAGAGACGGAAAGAAACCAAACAAAAGAACAGCAAAATAAAATGCAGTCAGGCCTTTACAAATACCTAGATGGCAATAGGCTTTAATTTCTCTCTTTCTTTATTTTCTTTTCCCTTTGTCACATTGCCTTAATGAACAAATGAAGATGCCACTCTTATAGATGTGGGTGCTAAAGTGATTCAGAAATGACCTCCCAGCACCACTTCTGTTGTTTTCTTTCTTGTCGTCCCTGTATTCCTTTTTTTTTTTGTCAGCTTGTATGTAATTTGGTCTATAGTTGTAATAATACCAGCTCACCCCCTCATTTCCTCATACACCTTGGATTTCCATTGTGAACTTTCCAACTTGTAGAAGGTTTCTATTGCACCATATTGCCAGTTGAGTGTCGGTGTCGTCGACAGACAGACTGACTCTGTTGGGAGTTACCTCACTCATTTTTTCTTGTGATAAGATAGCTTTGTTGTTGCTGCTGCTGGTTGTAAACATTAGGCCTGAGCCAACTATGTCATAGCCATAATCAGAGCTGCTCATAGCTATTCATAGTCATGTTCATGTCCGGAGTCCGCAATGGACAAGGGGAATGGAATAGAAAACATAGGTTACTAGTAGGTGCAAATACAAAATGGACAAGAAAAAGACACTAACTTGTTGTTGTTGTTTTTTTTTTGTTTTTTTTTTGGAACTGACCTAATAAATGGCATCAGGCATCACCAAAGCAACAACCTTTCTTCCACCTTTTTTTCCCACTTTTTTTCATTTATCATCCTAGTTTGTGCATTCCATTCAGAGTTTGACGCACTATATGCGTACCGGAGGAAGAGAGCAATAAACGCAGAGCAGATGGACAGTGCACACCTCTATCCAGCAGTATGTGAGAGGCCTGTCATATTCGCTTCTGCTGTTTCCTTCTTTCCATCCTTCCCAGATCATGGATACTGGGTCCCTACTAGTTGGCCAACAGTCAAAGCCGGAAAAAAAACACATTATCAGTAACGGATCAGTTTTGCCGACAATCTGGTTCACCCTAGTTAAAATACCAGTTCAATTAATTGACATTACCCTGCCTTTTGGCCTCTTACTGTACGTCACCAGTTCCTTGGTTCCACACCAGGAAGTTTTGGGGGCTGGCAAAATCAGTCCTAGTGCCGATTTCCCCGGCCGAGCACCAGCATTTTTGCTGTGGAAAAGCTCAGCATGGTTCGCAGTTTGGCTCTGGCTCTGATGGAAAAGGGCTATCAGACTCAGGCTAGATGCTGCTTCAAGGTCCACAGCTCATCAAGAGGAGTGACAAGCGCTGGGACGTGAACTTGACCGACTGAGGGGGGAGGACGGCAGGACTTGCAATATTCTGCCTGTCTCAAGGCAATTAAATGTGTCTTGTATCTTCAAGACATTCCATTACCATGACAGCACAACCTATCCATCAGACCTTAAGCTTTCATTTTTGTCCTTTCTCAGTTTACCTTATTGGAAGCAGAGGCAGTGAGTCACCCTTGCTGTTTGCAGTGGAGCAGTTTCATTATTGGTCATCTGCCTCTGTGACAATGTGTGTGAGTGTACACGTGTGTGTGTGTGTGTGTGCGTGTGCATTTCTTTGTGTGCATATGCGTGTATTTGCAGGCATGTGTGCTTCCATTTACTAAACCGACACGATCCATGTTTTTTCAGTTTACTCATATGAAGGTAGTTCTACATGTCAGAACTGTCCCGTCCCTGTTTTACACTTTGCTTAACCTCCTCTGGGTTTTCACCTTGCTGCACCTCCACCCTGCTGCTTTACCCCACGTGCGCTTGCAGTGCTGATGCATGGGCCTCGTCTCAGCTGCGTGAGAACGTGAAGGACTGTTTACTTTTTTTTTCGGGGGCATCCCGCGAGGCCACGCAGGAGTTGGCAGGGCCCTTCCGCCCGCTCCCATTTGGTCTTGCTCTTGCTGCGCTGACTGCGCTTGGCTGCCCCTTACTGACAAGGAGCTGGAAAGGCCCAGGGATGGACAAACACTTGAAACTGTCAGCGACTGCAGAACAGAGAGGAAACAAGTGCTGCTCCCGGTGTCTCCGGCCCAAACGTGGCTCCACTTACTGTCAGGAGAATTTCCTTTGCGGCGTGTGATGAATACAAGCAGGGGGGTGGACTGTCGTTCCACTGGCAGGGATGGAGGAGGCCTTCTGACTCCCGCTACCAAAACAGCTTTCTTCACCCAGAGGACAGAGAGATCAAAGACAAGAGGAGAAAGGAGGACGAGATTGGCCCGCTGCTTGCTGAGTAAATACAGGGAGCTCTATCTTTCTGAAGGGATGATTAGATTGTGCAGCGCTCCGTCATCTGAGTAAACACACGTTACTACAGTGACCTCTGTGGAATCTTCACCACAAGCCGAGCGTTCTGGGGCTGGGGTTGTTTTTCAGATGCTTTGAGTGTAGGGATTGCACAAGCGTTGAGATTTTGTTGAACTTTTTCCGATGAAAGGCGATTTTGAGGATGACCGTGGTTTCGGTTATCTTTGGTTGTATATATCGTTGACACAGTGAAAAATGTGACAACAAACTGACAAATTTCAACCATCTTAACTTTATCTGGGAGCAGAAATGAGGCAGCTCTGCACACTTTACTGCACACTCAGAGCTTTAGAGTCAAAATTTTCACCTCTGTACGTCCACTGGTTCAGTTCCTATGGCATTTCATGTTAGCTTAGCATAAAGACTTGAAGTCTACAGGAGTCATTAGCCTAGCTCCATCAAAGTGAAAAAATGTTACAGCAACTCAGAAGCCGTCTTATTTACTGGCTGAATATTTGCTGACTGAAACCACTGTTTTGTCAAGTTCCCATGAGTTTGTTTTTGTTTTATAGGTGTGAATAATGGAATGTGCTGTGTGTGTACATGTGCTATGAGATCCAAGAACATGATTCAGACTTGTTATTTAGCTCATCTGTTTAACAGATAAAAAAGCTTTATGCGTTTTGGCATGACCAGTGTTGCCTTTCCTCCTAACTCTTTATTTGTTACAAGAACCAGTTTTATTGCCGCCCAAAGTGCCATTAACATAAAACAGGTTATCACTTGAACAGGGAAATGATTTAGCCTAGGGTCAGCAAACACATTCATGTGTTAATGCTGATTCTTCAGTGGTCTTCAAAGCTTCATCTTGTCACGAAAGCATTATAAATTTGACATGCACATTTATTCATTTGTTGCCAGTTTCAATGTAAAACAGTGTCATGTCAACATAAAACCTCAGCTGGCTATCACATGTAGATCATAGGCATGGGAAGTCATTTGTTATTTGTTAAGTAATTTGCTCTGACAGGAACTATTAACTGCAAACATACTCTGTCTATAAATATTATGACTGGTAAGTACAGTAATGTACAATAAAGTAGATTATGTATATCATGGACAAATAAGGGCAGCTATAAGATAATAGGATAAAATATTCTAATATAGACTTTATCTTTTATGTCAAGGTGAGAATATTATAGATGTTGCACTTCAAAACAAGGTCACTAAAAATAGTTATTTGCACCATTTTCTTATAAACATCCATTATTTTGGCAATTGATGTAAAACAATAATGATTCATCCTATGCCATGAAAGCTTTTACATTTGCTTTAATCAAGACTCGCCATCTGTCTTAGACAAAAAAAATCCTCTGGGGTACGGGAAATGATGTACATTGTTTCCAGCAAAAGCAACGACAGTTTGTTTGGAATAAACAGAAGAAGAACTGGGTAGTTAGCATGAGCAGTGATAACCATCATGGCTGAACGGACAGAGAAAAGAGCGCCATCAACAGCAACTAAAACTTCATCAGCAGAAAATTCAAGGAGAGCGACGTCACAGTGCTGGACACGCTGATTGATTGACAAGTGATCTCAGGGTAGTGCAGGCTGACGCATGTGTTTTCCCTCTCAACTGCGAAAACATGCCAATTGACGTCAGTCATTTCTCCTGTATTTTAGCTTGCTGGCTTTGGGAAAACTCCTCATTCTTCAGATTGTTTATTAGATTACCATTCACACCTCTGCCAGTCATGAAGCACTTTGCAAGCATTCATCACAAGCACATCTGTGGTTTTCCTTTTAAGGCAAATTCGCTGACATTTATTTCATTTTGGTGGTTATGTTGGCATCTGGGTGTGAAGATTTTGCGTAGAAATGTGTAATATGTAATAATACTTATGTAGTAATGCTTATGAGACTTGGGCAAAATACGGCGTTTTTACTTTTAATGTGGTATTTATTGAGAGCCGATGTAATTGTGTTTACAGAAATGTGGTTGTGTGAATCGCAGTGCGTCAGACCAATAAGCCATTAGAATGATTTTCTGAAGAGGTTTCATCTCCATCCATTATATATGAATAGATGTCAGTGCCTGAAACAGTCTGGGCCAGTGCTCTGGGAATGATTTCCTCTTCTGTTTTTGTTGTCCTTTGTTCTAATTTATGTATTCATGCCATTCTCAGACATATAATAAGGGCCAGTGTTGTGCATTTGTTCCCTGACTTTGTGGATGCTATGATCACACACTGACAAAGATGTGCTGTGATGAAGATGTCTCTAAATCATTATTTAAAATTATATCTTGTTATATCTTTGTACCTGTAAAGATTTATTAGGAACATGGAAACACAGAGCTGCAGGGAACTTGTTTCATTGCCAAACATAGACAAGGCCAAGAGACATACTTGCACACTCATAAACAAACAAAAATGCACATGTCATCGTGATAAGAAATGGCAAGCCTGTCTTCAACTGCAGTGACGTTCTCCTCAAACCACTTACTAATGTCACAAGATGGGATCTCAGTATGAGACCAGTAGCTTTAAACATAGAAACTGTTTCTATTCACAGAGTCCCCCTGTGTACATAGTGGAATGTATGCTCTGCTCAGCCCAGGATGGCTGAGCAGAGCATACATTGCGCTGGCGTTCCTGGGCAGAATGATGTCACTGATTAGTCTGATAATCAGTGTTCAGCTCATCTGGTCCTCCTGTGAAGTTTTCCAAAGCCTGGGCGTCCATATCGTAGATTTGAGTCTTGCTGTTGCACAAAATTCTCTCAAAGGGCAATCTCCTACTCAGAGATTGCAGGAAGCTCTGGTGAGTTTGTTTTAAGAGGAGTGAAAATGACCACCCAAACACAGTTTTTGAGCTGGCCACTGGCAGTCACTCACAAGTCACTCCAGGAAGGCAGTATCACACTGTAAACGGACCAGTGGAGTACAGCATTCCCGAGTCAATCAGTCTCACAGCTTCTCAGGTTTTTTGCAGTGTGTTTACTGTTTAAAGAATTACCTTCACTTATTGTCCCTTAACCAGTAGTGTTGCGGTGACTGTGGTTAGTAGCAGTTGTCTCGAGGGCACACCCTTGGAGCTTGTGGGGTTGCCAGATTTCTGGTCGCCTCGCAAACCCATAGGGCTCTAGTGCGTAAGTACCCGCCACCAGTAACTGCATGAAGACTAGGGTTGAGTGAGGTAGTTGGGGTTGGTAGGTAGCGGGGTGAACTCCAGTGGTGTGAGGCACTGAACTTGAACCTTGCTCAAGTTCAGGCCAGTTTGGATCTTCTGTGACACTATCATCCTTACATACATTTGAGCAGCAAAAAGAGTTACTCTTGTTGCAGTTAGAGAGTGAGAAAGGTAAGCAGATTGCGTTGGAGAGGGTGAGGCAAGAATATGAAACTGAAAGGGAAAAGATGGGACGGGACTGAAAAATTGAAATTGGATGTTGAGCAGCAAAAGTTGAATTTGGTAAAAGATAGTGTACTTGCGGGGATGTTCCCTTTTGGGAGGAGATTAGTTCTCAGGGGCAGTCGGATCAGCGCTGATTTGATATCATGAGCAATTTGCATCTTGTGCCTGTGTTTAGTGAGAGAAATCCTAACACTTTTTTTCTCTCTATTCAAGCAGGTGGCTGATGTGAGAGGTTGGCTGGACTCAGAGCGTACTTTGTTGTTGCACTGCGTTTTGACGGGCAAAGCCCAGGCTGCCTATTCTGCATGGAGTGCAGCTGACAGCTTGAGGTATGATAAAGTGAAAACTGCTGTTTTGAAATCGTATGAATTGGTCCCTGAGGCATACCGCCAGCTCTTCAGGACGTGGAAATGGGGGCATAAGCAAACCAATGTTGAATTTGTCAGGGACCTGCTGTCCCATTACAGTCATTGGTGTTCTGCTGCAGCGGGGGCCTCTTTAGATGGGCTTTGTGAAATGGTTGTTTTGGAACAATTTAAGAATTCTATTCCAGAGCATATCGCCACCTATTTGAATGAACGTAAAGTTAAAAATGTTCTGGAGGCAGCAGCTTTAGCTGACAATTATGATTCACATATGAATGCCAAAGGTATGCCGGTGGCAATGCCAAATATGTCTCTAATAAATTTGATTCTGCACAGTCCTGTCATTATTGTCATGTAGTGGGTCATTGGAAGGATGAATGCCCTCTCCTGAGGTCTACCTGTGGGCCTGTAAAGCCCTTTGAGACTGTGAACAGTGATTTTGGGCTCTAAATAAACTTGAACTTGAACTTGAACTTGAACTTGTCTAAATCTAAGCATTTTGGGCCACAGGGTAAATCTGCTCCTGCGCCTGCGCTGTTCTGCTCCAGTGTCTCACACAGTGGGGTGCCTGAGCATGATGTGATGGAAACTGACACTGTTGATGATTTTAAACCTTTCATCACTGACGGATTTGTGTCAATGACTGGCAGTGACATGAAGGTGCCGGTTAAAATTTTGAGCAACACAGGGTTAAAACATTCATTTGTTCTGGAGTCTGCATTGCCCTTTTCACTGGTGTCAGATACAGGGGATTTTTAACGAGGGGAATGGAGATGCGTGTGGTGCCCGTACCTGTCCATAAAATGTGGCTTGATTCCAAGTTGGTGCGGGGGGTGGTTGGTGTTGGTGTGCATCCTGTACTGCCCGTGGAGGGGGTGTCCTTAATCCTGGGTAATGATCTGGCTGGTAGTAAAGTTTGGCCTGATGTGCCAACGCCTCCTGTGGTGACCACTACACCGCTCCTTGTAGAGGGGCCAGATGAGAGCGCAGTCAGGCACCCAGGGGTGTTTCCCGCATGCACTGTGACATGCGCTCAGAGTCGTGCTGAAGCCGTGTCTTCCCCAACGGTGCCAAAGTTGAGTGAGAGTCCTGATGTTGAGACTCTGGGCTCTTTGTCTGATTTCCCTCTGGCCATGTCCTGCAGCGAGCTGGTGGATGAGCAACAGGCTGATTCCTCTCTTGCTGGTCTTGCTGGCCTCGGTTAAAGCGTGATGTTGCTGCTTATATCAGAATGTGTCATATTTGCCAACTTATAGGGAATCTGAACCAGACCATCCAGCCTGGGTAAGCCGTTTGACCACTTGATCATAGACTGTGTGGGGCCTCTTCCTCACTCTAAGGCTGGCAGCATGTATTTGTGTGAGTACCCGCTGCTTATCCATTACGCATAATTTCCACCAAGTCTGTGGAGAAGGCGCTAACACAGTTTGTGTCCATTTTTGGCATCCCATCAGTTGTACAGAGCGATCAAGGCTCTAATCCCACTTTTTGCATGTATTCACAGTTCCTAAAACAGCTGCATATCAGACACCATTGGGCATCCGCGTACCATGCACAAAGTCAAGGTGTGTTGGAGCGGTTTCATCAGATGCTCAAGTCGCTGTTGTGGGCTTACTGTGTAGAGATGGACCGAGACTAGGAAGAAAGGTTGCCATGGCTTCTACTCTCTGCCAGAGAGGTGGTACAAGAGGGCATGGGGTTTAGTCCAAACAATCTTGTGTTCGGGCACACTGTGCGTGGCCCATTGGCAGTTTTGCAGGCTCACTGGAAGGAGGCCGATCCGCCTGTAAATCTGTTGGATTATGTGAATGGTTTCAGGCAGCGTCTTTACGTAGCGGGTGAGTTAGCACATAAGAAATTGGCAACTGCACAGTCAAAAATGAAAAAGCTTTATGATCACAGAGCTGAGTGTCATGAGTTTAGCCCAGGAGACCAGGTTTTGGCTCTCCTTCCTATTTTCAGCTTGCCGTTTCAAGCAAAATTTACTGGGCCTTATTCCGTTGTCAGTAAGTTGTCTGACCTGAACTACCTTACTGGGACTCTTGACCGCAGGAAGACTTATCAGGAAGACTTATCAGCTGTGTCAGCGGTGGGGGGGATGGCATTGATAGACCTGTGTGCTATTTTCAAGGAAATTTAACTCTCTCAGTGATTGAAAAGGAGCCTTTGCCTCTGATCTGGGCCTTACAGTACTTTGAAGTTCACATTGGCACAGGAGGAAGGCCAGTGGTAGTGTTTACAGACCACAACCCCTTGACCTTCTCTTAGAAGCTCCTTGCATTGTCCAAACCAACAACTGATGCGCTGGTCCCTGTTGCTCCAGGCATATTTTTTAGATATTAGGCATATATCAAGGGCAAAGACAATATGTCATGGTTCTGTTCTTTTTGGACTCTTGTTTATGGACTTTTTGTGTTTTGGCTCCTTGTGCTTGGATTATGGATTATTATAGTTATGAACATTGTGTTTTTGATCTCTGGTATATTGACTCTTCTGTTGTTATGTTTATGGACTTTCTGTATTTTGGGGTTTTAATTTGTTTTGTACTCTTGTATTCTTGACCCCTTGTGCTTTGGTTTTCTGTCTTGCTCTGTTTGGCCCTCCTGTTTCCCTGTAGCTCTTCCCAGCCTGTGTTCCCCAGAAAACCTGTTGTGTATCAGTCTCGTCAGCCCGGTCCTTGTGTTCTTGCCTTCCACACCCCTTGTTGTCTCAGTTAACCAATCCCAGTGTTTCCCTCCTTTTCCTAGTGCCTCCACACTCCAGGTGTGTCTTGTTCTTGTGATTAGTTCTGTGTGTATATATACCTGTCAGTTCCATGTTCTTTGTCAGTTTGTTTGTCTATGTTTCCCAGAGTTGCCATCAGTGTTTCTAGTGTTCCTTGCTCCTTGTGTTTTCTGTCTTTCTGGTTTCTTTATTTTGTGGCTGAAATAGTTATATTTCTTCACTTCCCATGTCTGCTGGCTCTTCCGTTTGGGTTCACCTGCCTTACTAAACATGACACAATATTGTAGCAGATGCTTTGTTCCATGCCCCAGTGAGCTAATCTTTATGTTTTGGGGTCTCTTCCCCTGCCAGTTACCGTTTGCGCTCTTTCATTCTCTTAATTTGCTTACTTTCTTTTGAGTTTTGATTGTTTTATCCATGCAGCACTATGCTATAGAACCACTGCCACACATCCAACACTTATACTACTGACTGCACTGATTAATTCACACCTCATGTAGTTCGTTTACTTCAACTTTATTAATAAATTTATGTTTTTCCCCGCAGTTGTTTTGTTTGCCTCCCCTCCTTTGTCATGCCTTCATGAGCCAGGTTATGACAAATGACTGTGGCCATGATAATGTGAAGTGTACTGTCACTTAATTTTGTCTCAAATTTTATATTTGTTGTGAACTTGTTTTAACAATTCACTAAAGATGCTCATTTGGGGATTACTACTAATTTTGATTTTTAATCAGTTCTAAACAATGTATACTTCAACTGAGTAAAACAATTGTATTATTTGATAAATGATGAAAACAAACAGTTTTAGCAGACTCAGACTGTCAGAAGCTACTGTATGGTAACAAGGCACTATAGCACTACAGCTACATAATTTATGAAGATTTGAATGGATTTTTAGCAGATATGAATCATGTTTCACTGAATGTATGGGTTTTAGAGATTGTTGTGGGGATTAAAAAAAAAAAATAGAACTGATGCATGGATCACTACTAAGTAACATTAGGCTGAAGCCCAGCAAAAAAGGTAAGAGGTGAGAGAGAAAGTAGCACATAGAGATTTTATGAAGCCTAGCACTCTTATCTAATAACGGTAAAAATATATTCTACCCATATCAAATACTAGGTTAGCTGGTTAGCTTAGTTGACCTTCCAAAGTGAAACCAGCAATACTGGCCTAGTCTGTTAACCTTCCACGATCATGAAAACCAGGCACATGATGAAGAGCAAATATAAGTTATTGTCATGTATAGTCCCATTTCTTCAAGTTTGTCTATTAACTAAGAGCTCTTTGGCTCTGCCCATTGACTTAAAGCTGCTGTAAGCGATATTTTTTTGTTAAAATAAGTGTTAAATAGCTCTACCTTCCGCCAGCAATCACTGATATAGAGTGTTTGGTCAGTAACATGGGTCTGCCAGTGCCTCCGCTCTGCAGTAAACAGAAAGTCAAAATTTTTGTATCCTTCCCACTTTATCCAATCAGGAGAGAGAACTCCACAAAGAGGCAGTCCTCTGAGCGCGTTCACGATCAGGAAGCAGAATTTCAGTGTAACTGATCATGGCGGAGAAGCTACTGATTCCAGTGCTTCAACAAACACAACCAAATACACTCAGCGAATTAAGACGACAAATTCAGACGGCTGAAGAAAAGTAATATTGTAAAACTAACCGACACGTATTTTCTCTCTCTCTCTCTCTCTCTCTCTCTGCTGCGTGTTCATGTGATAACGTGGAGAGGAGGGCGGGGAGTGCTAACTGCAAGAGCAGACAGGAAGTTAGCCAAAATGCCACTATTGCTTACTGCTGCTTTAACTAATAAGATTATTTCTTCCACCAGGAAATGTCTTTGCAGTAAGAAAGCAGCTCCAAACAGGTCCACTCCACTTAGATGAGGTCATATGACAGCTGCCCTGTTGGAGGTCTGAGTTCTTGACATTGAACCTACCTCTGTTTGGCAAGCTATCAAAACAACCAGCTAGCATGCTGGGACAGACAAAAGTAGCGGTCTGAGGAGAAATGATTTGATGCAACATCTTTCAAATTGAAGATCTAAATTTACCTTTGATTGCAATGCAAAATCCAATATTATGTGTGGAAATAAATGTCCTTATTTAGACTGAAAAGCTTGACAACAATATCTACAAACTCACTGATGTCGTATGATTGACTGCTTATTAATGGCCAATGTCAAGAGATGAAGACTCAGCAGGGGGAGACGGGGGTGATGTCTGGGCATGTGCAGAAGAGATTAATGGGAATGTTGTCAAGGATGACGAGACTATTAAGCCACAGGAACCACAGGGTCTGAACGATGGCTTTATGGACCAGCCTGTAAAATGTGTCTGCTGGGTCAAATGCATGACTGGGAGCAGATTGCATTTATTACATGTTCCCCTCGCAAACTCAGCAAATCAGACCTCCTCCATTAGCCCTGACCAGGCTGATATTGATATATTTCCCCTACGTTACATCCAAAATGCAGTAATTTGTATTAAAGCCAGCAGCCTGCTGTATGTGGCATTTCGAAGGCCCACTTGTGACGTCTTTTATGATGAAGTCAGAAAAGGCCACTCAATTCTACAAGAATTTCAGCGGCCCGTGTAGTAAACTAATGATTTATGCCTCAACTGTACCCACATCAGCAAATTGGAGAAAGTCATTCCTCGGTTCTGATTATGGAAGCGCACTGTAGTAAACAAAATGTAGGCTCGGGTTTCACTTTGGAAACTGGAAAGGTCAGATTCCAGGCCCACTGACCTGTGAGGACCCGGTGCCAGCAGCTAATCAGGCTTGGCCAACGTTAGCTCACGCCAGCTACCACAGCCAGCACATGCACCAATAGGAAGCCATGTTTCCACCATGCTCTCTCTCTCTCTCTCTCTCTCTCTCTAAATGCTTTCAGATGACAAAGTCCCCTGACGTAGGCAGGCTCAAGCAAATGCCAACCGGGCGGCGTTCATGGAGTGTTTTGCATCTGCTTGAGTGCACCACGCTGACTATGACACAGTAGTTTTAATTCCTTCTCTTTCTTGTCATTTAGAAACAAATTCCCACCCACAGTGAGTTTGCTGAGGTTCCCTGTTGACCCATATGAAATAAAGCTTTTGTCAACTGACTTTGTGGACTGTCAATGGGGAATGATAAAATGATGGATATTCCATATTCCTTTCCATTCCATCCAAGAACAAGTCACTTGTTAAATTCAATTTGAGCTGTTGCTCCGTCATCACTCTTGAGAAAGGACATCGTGTTTCTCTTTAATGGCAGTCAATGTGTAACTCTAATTAGGACAGATTATATGGAAAGGAAGGGTGGTAAGAAGCTTGGACCAACTCCCAAATTACCCGTGTGTTGTCACTCAGTGTGATGCTCTTAGCCTAATGATTTGCGCAAACTGTCCGTTTTCTAGGGACCTCATTAAACACCCGTGTCCTGCCGTGTCAGTGATCAGTCCTGCTCCGCTGGCACAAGGTAGCGTCACTTCAAAACAAAAACAGTTTGTGCGTAAACAACTTAGGGAGTGTGGAGGGCAGCAAGTAGGATCATTAACAGCGGGAACAATGGCCGCTCTGTCTTCCTGGTCTAGCTGGCCAGCTCCTCTGTGCTCCTGTGGTCACCTTTTGCCTTGTCAATGGGCATTCCTGGCATTCTGCAAGTCTTGGGTCGACATGATAGAAGCTCACATTGAGGTCTGACCGATACCGGTTTTTGCAGGCTTATACTGAAATTCTGTGTTAAAAATGGAGGTAATATGCCGATATTCGATTTTCTTAAGTAAAGAATGCATGTCATTTTCATTAAGTATCTGTTTTGCTACTGTGTAACACAATAGTGATTCAACCTACAGCCAGTTCATGAAAGCTTATACCAACAGAAAATCCAAGCGGAAAGACGTCACAGTACCGATAGCACTGTTTGATTGACAGGTCATCTCAAAGGATGACAGTACGGGAACAACACAGTAGTAACCAGTTAGTTGTCTGACCACTGCCATTCCAAATAATTCCAATAATTAAAGAATGCCATTATCTAAATGAAGTTGTTTCAAGTTTAAAGGAATACTTCAATGTTTTGGGCAAAATACCATTTTTCCGACTTACCCAGACTGAGACAAGATGTTTGATACCATTTTCACCTTTGTATGTCCACTGGTTCGGTTCCTATGGGTAGCATTTCGTATTAGCTTAGCATATAGACTTGAAATCTATAGGAGTCATTAGCCTAGCTCCGTCACAGTGACAAAAAAAATACCAGCACAGTTCCTACCACCTAACTACTTGTTTTTGTTTTTTTTGTTGTTGTTTTTAAATTCCAAGATGTGTATTGCTGTAAGGCTTATTTTTTCACTGATGGAGCTAGGCTAATGACTCCTGTAGACTCCAAGTCTTTATGCTAAGCTAACGAAATGCTACCCATGAGAACCAAACCAGTAGACATACAGAGATGAAAATGGTGTTAAATATTTCGTCTCAGTCTGGGTAAGTCGGAAAAAGGGTATTTTGCCCAAAATGTTGGAATATTCCTTTAATGCAAGGTGACCAACCACATCTGCTCAATGGTGAAGATTCAGCTGCCCTTTCAATTAAGAATTTTAAAAACATGATATATCATAATCTAAATTATATATCAGTCTAGGGTATGAAAAGACACACACACACACACACACACTGCCGGGCATCTCTTTCCACCAAGCCGTTATGTAATTGATGTCTTCCACTGTGCGCCCCGCCTGCCCACTTGTCTGTTTGATGCCAGTGACGCTGCTGTCATACCTCAGCAGCACTGCTCACTGGATGCTAGGAAAACCCTCCTGCCCATAAAAGGACATGGCTACCTGCCAATTAAAAAAAAACAGAAAAAGAAAAAAGAAGCGGTCCGTTTTCCCATGAAGGTTGCTGAGCTGAGATGGCATTTACCCAGAGGACCTCAAATAAACCCTGTTGTCTGTCTCTGTCTGCCCACATCTCTCTATGTTGCAAAAGAGAGGATGACTGCACTGTACAGTTTATGTTTTTCTAGCCTCTCGCATCAGTGTTACAGTGCTGGTATTTAACAGGGATTTGTACAGAGAGATGAGAGGGGAGACTGGAAAATCTATCGCTGTGAATTTTAGTCATATAGTCTGCATGCATTGAGCCTCATTTCCTCACACATACACACACACACATACACAAACCTCTCTCTCTCTCTCTTCTTTCTGCCTCTTGACATCATACATCATGAGGTTGTTTGGTCCCCCTGCAACCAACCTCTCATAAGTCCACTTTTAAAGCTAAGAAAACAGTCATTAACGTGACTGATTACAGCAAAATTAGAATGCTTTTTCCATTGTCCACCCCTTCCTCCCTTTCCGAGCATCCTGCCATCTTTTGAAATTGGCCTTGCCAGGAGAAATCAAAGACCCCTGCAGGGCTGGCATGCACATCTCTTTCATTCACGGCATCTCGACTTCTTTCCGTCTCCTCTCCTGCTGTCTTCTCGGATTCTCCACATTTACCCTTTTCCCTATCAGCTCTCTTTCCCTTTTACCCGATTTCTTTATCCCTGCCTCCTGCTGATCACTGTTTTCTTTGTGCTCAAATTACCCTTTTTTCTGCAACGACAATGGACATTGCCAAAGGGTGATAAAGCATCAGCCAGGTAAATCCAATTATCTAGATTTGAGGATATATTTGATGTTTCAGTTTATGTCATAACAAGATATCAAATTGAAAAGTAAGCTGTCAGCTGATAGATTTGGCAATCTGATCAACTGGAGATCAGTTGGTCAGGCTGTTATTCACCACACAGCCTGTCAGATTTTGCGCCGGCTTCATATTGTGCTTTTCATTCTCCAACTTTAATCTCAGGGCACGATTTCTGAATCCAAGGGTATGGTTTACAAATCTGAGGTTTAATAATTCGAGGGCACAGCCTATAAAACTGTGCTTTGTAAACTGAGTACAGATTTGCACATTGGACTTATTTTTTCTGTAAGCATTGAACATCCATGGCAGATTTTTATTTTTTGAATGCAGTTTAACAACACAAGAGTCAGTCTCAGACTCCTTGATGGTACAACCTATGCCTCTGTGCCCCCTCTTACCCTATCATCCCCTTTTTTCCCCCACTACCCTGTTTCTTTTCCAATCCAACTCTCCCCTTCACACCCCCTTCCCTCTCCGAACTACCCCTCCTACCTCTTAACTCTTTCTCCCCTGCAATCACTCATTCCATGAATCAGTCAGGAGCCCCTTTTCTGTGGAAAATAAACCCCCACAGTTGGATGAGGGCTTCCCCCTTCCCCTGCAGTTATGAGCTTTACCTGCCAAACGCAGCTCATGAGCATCGTCCTCAGTCCAAACTCAGCAGGAGTCATGGTGAGTCCTGAAACTGCCAATAACATAAACATTCTATATACCCTAAGTGTGTTTATGAACACCGCAATGATCATAAAATCTGGCCTGTTTATTCGCATTAATCATGGTCAGCATGTTTATGATGAAAGGCGGGCGGCTTCCGTGGAAACTCGGTTAATTTATGGCTGCCGTATAAGGAAGCATGTTTTCAGGGCAATGGGTTTGGGTTGTACACGGGCGCCAAAGCACGACCGAGATAAAGTTTAACCAAATGTAAAAGCGCGTGCTCCTGGGTAAAACCTCACCAGGTGCAGCGCATAGCCAGTGCGTCATCGTTTCTGCTCCAACAGGGTTTCACATTCCTGACAGCTGATTCACACACAATAACTGACAGAAGAATAGCAAGTTCCACACTGGCGTGCGCTGTGTCATATTTTGCATGAGCGATATTTTCCCTGTGATACGTCGGTCAAACAATACTACCTCAAGCATCTTAACAGCTCAACTCTTGGGAACGGATTGAGCTGTTTGGAACTCTTTTTGTTTTTTTGCAGTTTTACACTGACTAATTGTTTGTCTGTGGGAGCCAGTAAGTGATTCATACAAGAGATAGCATCAAAATCTGCCCACTTACACGCTTGAATAGCAGAGACAGATTCAATATGCAGCCAAATTCAAGATAAACCCATGCTAACCTGACCTGCATAAGTCTTTATCTGAGATGAGTCAAACGATAATACTTTTTTAGATGATTAGACCGAGGGCAAGAGCCAAATACAGTTCTAATTTTGTTTTGGGTTGCCTGGAAATAACATCACTCCAAAAAATGGTGCTAAATAATACCCAAAAGTAGTAATTTGGCTTGTAATCATAGGGAACCTCTTTTGGTGCTATATAACACCTATCTTTAAAAGGTGCTATTTAGAATTTTTTTCAGCTATATAGCACCTCAACCACCCCAAAGAACCACTGAAGAACTGCGGAGGAACTACTTTTTTTTTTTTTTGTATTAATAAAGTTATGGGGCAAACTACAACATCATTCCTTATCACATTAGGTCAAGTGTTAGGTCAAGTGCAAGTCAATCAGTGAAGAAGGATGACATTGACCAAAATCTGAAACTAAAATTATGACATTGTCTCTACTCATTTAGCATTTTCTAACATTTGTCTGGCTTTTGCTGGAGACCCACAGCATGCATTCCTGCTTGGCCTGAGTTTCAAATGAGAAAAAGAAGAAGAAGAAGAAGAAGAAGAAGAAGCAGGAGGAGGAGGAGGAGGAGGAGGAACTATCCTGTGATGTACCCCCTAAAATATATAATGAATATGCTTTAAATTAAGATCATCTCCTGCCTTATCCTCTAATCTGGGAATGGATATTAGCTTAGTTGTTGAATAAATGACTCATATCTTACATATAATTTCTTGAGAGGAAAAATCCATCCTTTTATGCTGTTATGTATCATCAGTCTGCGATGCTCAGAGTTATTTTGTATTTCTTCTTCAGTTAGTCACTTTCCATATTTGTAATGATGCCTTTTGTCAGAAAAAGGCATGAACTTCCATTCCACTGTTTGTTATACATGTTGGTGGAAAGCAGGAACATGCAACAATGAGAGGAAGAGGTTTTTTTTTTTTTTTTCCGCTGGAGAAAAAGAATCACGTTCATCACACCAAATGCTGCATGGCATGTGGCTGCATTCCATTCTGGTCGACTGAGGCTACTGTCTGTGGAAATTTTGGTATCTTTGCATCTTTTTGATGGATTTCTCCCTGCATGATTGTTGAATGTCAGAGAAAACGCTCTTGCTCTTTGATCCTGAGAGACTGACACCAAAACCTGACATTTACTGCTGATGTTTTAGATAGCTGCATATTTGTCTTTATCAAACTCCATTTTGATGCAACATCATGTCATCTATGTTTAGCCAGTTACTCATGGTAATAAGAAAAATAAACCACCAGACAACAAAATGAGCCCAGGAATGCACTGCACATTGCCAAAAGCAGTGTTTTTAGCATGCTTGAGTGTTTTGATTTGGATTTTTCTTTTGAGGACAATAGCTGACCCATTGCATGAGCAGCAGTAGTCTCTGCTCGATCCCTCGTGCCTTAAGAAAGCCACGTGATGTGCTTTACTCCACAGGTTGCTCCCATACGGTTTGTAGTCAAAACGTGCATTATTTTACAGTCTCCCTGCGGCTATCAGTAGCCTTGTCTGTGGCTGCCTGGAGGTCCATCTATTGCAGGTAAATTCCAGGAACCAGGAGTCTATATGAGCACCATATTGGCTTTTATTAGCAGTAAAGCCTTTAACAGTCCTCCCAGAGAGACCTCTGGTTTAGCAGATCTCCCTCCCATCTTTTTTAATCAGGAAATAAAATGGTGGACTACCAACAGGGATATGCGGTATGATTTTGATGATGCTGTTATGGACGTCACCGAGGAGGCTGAGGAGTTTATAAGAATGTGTCTGGGCCGGTGCGACTCAGACATCTAGAAGCACATGTCAGCTTATACCGACTGCCGCACAAATACATGCCTGCGAGGTGAAATTATGCTCATAAGCTAATGAAATCTTCACTATGTGGCCTAATTTTGTATGGTGCCAGCAAAGTTTACAAGGAAGGCTAAAATGAAACCTATTAAAGAGCGATTTTGGGGTGCCTTGGAAAGACACGGGCATTGGGTATATCTTGCCTGAGCCATTTTATGTGACATAAATACCATAATGTACCAGAGGCCCTGAATTTAATGCCAACTGCATGACCTAGGAGCCTTAATGGCATCTTATTAAAACATTAGCATTTTATTGCAAAGACTTGACTGGCCAAACTGGATTTCTATGAATGGTTTCATGCGTGTGATGTCAGTGTCCGCATACCTCACATCAGTCATTACATAGAGTGTGTCTCACCCCAGCTAAGTGATTCCTCATCTTATTTATAAGTCAAAGGCAGTATTTTGGTCATAAAGGGACACACTATGCTGCTTAAGCTCGCCTTCGCTCCACTCGGCTCCTCTCTGACAGCATTTTTCCTCTCTGCCATGGCAGGGTCACCTACAGTGCCTCTCGTGTTCTCTACCCTTTGAAGCTATTTTGATGAGGAGAGCACTAAGGAAGGGGTGTTTTCCGTGTGTTAAACATTTCAAAATCAGGGTGGCGAGGGTGATCAAAGCCACTTTGTGGGCACTTAACTCCCACTCGCTCCCATCACTCCCCTCAGCACTGTAAAGCTGAGAGGAAGATGTTTTCCTGCGACGTTTTCAACCGTTCTTCCCCGTTGTTTTTCAGTATTTTCAGCGCCAGATCCATGTCGATGACATAATGCCGGTGACACCTGCTCATCCCGCTACTGTCTTTTGATTGAAAAGTCAGGGCTTTCCTGAGGAATCTGCCCAGGCAGGCTCTCTATCCCAGTCTTTGAACACACAGCAGGTTCCCATTAGAAAACGACTCGGGGTGGAGGGATGAGTCCATAACCTCATGAAGACTCCTCATCCTATTGTTTTAAGATAAAGATGAAAAAGTGGAAGGGTGTAATTTAGGAGATGCAGAGACAGAACAGATGCATGGAAATCCTCAAGCCTAAAGATGTTTGAGCTCTGACATGTGGGGAAAGGATGGAAAGACTTGATTATTCAGAGATACAGGAGGGATTGTTTCAGAGTGGTTGTAGTATTAGACTCATCCAACTTCCTGCATTCATCTCAATTATAATGTATAGAGGCATGTAACCTATAAAGGCCATTTCGTTGTGCTCATCCTGGCCTTTTCAGAGACAAAATAGGTCCGAAACTATTTATATGGTATTATTATAGGAAGTATTAACGCAGAACTGTATGTTTTACCTTTATGGATATCTCCTCTGTGGGAAACTCCACTCTTCTCACGATTTGGCCTTGATATTATCATCAAAATAATACTGGATGACAAAAAGAATGTACGGGTCACCTCTCAGTCACCGATCAGGCTTTCCTGTATGCGATTTCATTGTGTCATAATTTTGGAGATGCCAATAAATACAGTAATTCCTCAATGTATGTTTAAGTAAAGCTAAACTTCCATACTTTCCTGTCCTGTCTGAGACATATTCACTCTTAGGATGCCCATAAACAGGCTCACAAATGTGCTCAGTTTGCACGTGTCAGCCCTGCAGGAGAGATAAAATGTACTTAGCATCTTGCACCAGCAATAATTCCTCCAGGCTGAGCAGAGAATGTTCTTGAGAATAGCCGTCGCCTCTATGAAAGCTGAAGTCTCTGCACACAAAAACACTTTGGAGTGTGAGAGTGAAAACAACTAGTGACGAAGGTTTTGTCCGCCTGGCTGCATATGATAGAGGTTATCCACTGTTCCTCCCGCAGCAATAATTACCATCAATAAGAAACTGATGAATAGATTCCAGATGTTGAATTAAACATTCCCAGCCTTCTCTCTGAGTTTGGTTCACATGCTGGATGTGCCATTTTGCAACCACTTGTTGTCATCCCTGTTCACCGTCTCTCTTCCCTGCTAAGGCCATGGTGTTCCTGCTTCGTCATAACAGAGGATCAGATGATGCTGCGTGAATTGGACCGGTAACAGATGCGCAGATGTGGACGGCTCAGAGTCTTCGATTCGCTGAAACTATGTGCTGTGGGGGAATCATCACACTGACCCTCTAATTGCATGATCTGTGTAAGATAAAGAAGATTAGGGTGGAAAATGTGCAACATAGAAACAAAAGTGGACACGACGCATCGAGTTTGTTGAATATCTCATCCTGAAGGACCTGTGCAGCAGCTCAGCGCTTCACTATTTGCCAGCAGGACACAGACGTTTTAGTGTGATTTCACAGCTGGATCTCATGAAGTCTCAATCACTTAAATCACTTTTCACCTCCTGCATTTACATCTACAGAAGGCCCTGAATGAGATGGGGCACTTTTCAGCTAGGGCTCAACGTATCCACTTTGCCTACAAATTCTCATTCACTTAAACCAAATCCAGACAGTATGTATACACTTAAATTGCTCCAAACCACCTGAGTGAAGTGCACTACATCTGAAACGTGGCTTGTTTTATTTAGCGTCCTGTCGATAAGGACAGAACGATCATTGTGAAATGTGAAAACCTGCTTTGCGATCGAGTGGAAATAGATGTTTACTTAAAACAGTTGCCGAAGGTTAGAAAAATACCTTCCATGGGTAGCAAAGAGAGCGCCTGTGCATCTGACTGGAAATGTGACTGAGTCCGTGAGAGTCAATTTTATAACCCAGCATTAGGCCTGTGTAAGACAGAGATGATAGTGTACGAATGAGGTTTCTGTTGGAAAACATCTCCCTACAGGCATCTTCCTATTGACTCCTATTAAATGATGGGTAGCTGCATACCTCTGTGCTTTAATTAACTCTGTGCAATAACCAAAATTGTTTTGTATGTTCAATTAATTTCAGTGGCTTGCTTTGTCTGTTATTTTTTATTTTTTAACATCCTGCTGGCATTCCAAGATCCCTGTTTATGTGGGCTAATGGGCTGACATAGCTATGACAACACTTCTGTAAATGCTAGAAATGTCATATAGGTCATGGGTACATGCATGCCCAATTGTAGATGTCACTGACTGCACTCTATTTGTAAGCCCAATGTGCCCAGTGGCATGCCAGGTATAAATGAGGATCTGTGTTTACACTGAAATCACCCAGGTCATACAAGACAAGATAAATATCAGTGCTAGATAAAGCATCAAATTGCTTTAACTAGCTGGTGAAGTAAATCTATGTAGCTAACTAGCTAGCATTATCAGTGAGATGAATGTGCTCTGATGTCACTTCAGCTGAGTTTCCAACTTGTAATTCTGAGTTTGACGACCGTTCATTTCCTTTTTTCACAAGTCGGAGCCCATTTCTAAGGCTGGCCCAACACAATGCAACTTCCATGCAAATAGTTGCAGGTTGCACATGAAACTTTTACTGTTGCAATGTCAACAAACCCATGTGGAACATTCCAGATGATGATTCAAACCAAATTTATAATTGTCACTGGATGGTTTGCCTGGAACTCCAAGTTGCATGGAACTGAAGTTGCATGTCAGTTGCACCATGTAAAGCCAGCCTATAACGAGTTCCGAGTTGAAATGAACACAGCATAACTCCAGTGCTCCACCCTAACCCTTTTGCATATGCTAATGCTAACACTTTAGCTTACACTATGCTGAGCGATAGGTTGCTAACATTACCTCCAGAGCTCAAAACTAAGTAATTTCAAATAACATGCAATTATGAATGGCATTGTTGTGTATAGGAGAGTGTTAAAACTTACATAAAAGGGACAGGGACCCTGTTTCCACAGGGGATGAATGTGTTGGGCAGTAGCATGCACCAAATACATTTGTAGTTTAAAACATAAACCTGCTTACCTCAGCTAGATTTAGTTTATGATATTTCTTTCTTTTTTTTTAACTAACAACTTTATATTACAAACATATCAATATTCTTAATTGGATAAGTCCATTGTGGTACATGCTAAAGTATTAGCATATAGCATCACTGACACATGGATGAATTTGGTGGCTATGTTCTCATAACTATGTTCTCAACAAAACTTGGTTAACTCTGTGAATTGATTTCCTCGCTTTCCCCATAAGCGCCTGTTCAGGGAGCCTGGGGAAAGGCAGAGTGGGGGTGGATGGTGGAATTTAGGGACGGCGATTCCTGGCTCCTTGTTGTCGTGTTTACAAGAGAGCTGGGGTCTCCCTGCAGTCATGCAACACACATGAGCACAAGAAAGTTTTCCCTCTCTGCGCAGGTTTCCTCTTTCTCCCTCAATTCAAGACCATTAAATACTTTTACATCTCTTTGGGAGAGAGAGGGAAGGGGAATGGATGGTGAGGGGGGCATGAAAAGGGGAAAGCTGGAAGACAGAAAGCGAGAGAAAGAGTGGACCCGAATGAGAAGGACAGAGAGTAAGCAAGAAAAGTCCAGTCCAGTCTTGAGGCATCAAAGTCCCCCTAAAATGAACCTTGATTTGACTTTGCATGGAGTATCTCTGTCACTAATATGTCAATGCTGCTCTTTCACCGTACTGCTATGACACATTGCTGCCATCTCCCTCTCCAGATCTGTGTGGCTTTTTCTGTTACAGCTAACCAAACTAAACACAACCTCCCTACGTTCAGGTTTCTTTGGCTCCACGGCGTTGACTCAGTGCCCACATCCAGCAGCAGTTCCTGTCCGTGCTGCCAGGAGCCAAGAGGCAGAGACATCCATTCGTATGTAGGTGCGGACGTCTGGCTTGAGGCCTAAAAACCCTGTTGTGTCGGGTCGAACTGCGTCAGACATCAGACTGCCCCCCCAGAACCTGGTCAGAACCTCCTGTCTTCTCCAGATCCCTAAGGAGCCCTGAAGGTAGAGTCCGGCGTACCTGTGGGAGGTCTTCCTGGGTTTGGATCAGTGCTGGGAAAGCAGCAGATGAACTGAATTTCCATATGGATGTGTGGGGTTTGACCCGTTTCCTCATAGAAGTTCTAATTCATCGAGCTCCATGTGATCGAGCTGTGGTAAACAAGTCCCCTGGCAAACACATCCATTCATCATTTCTCCTCATTTCTCCTCTCACTATCATGCCCAATTAAAACAAATTGGCACTAACCCATGAACCCTATGTTTAGAGACTATAGACCAGTTGACAGCTGTTTGAGCAAAAGTCATAATTTCACCGTTTGTTTGTCTCTGCATTTTCAAGGACAGCAATCACTTATTGGCAAGCATTTTATTTTATTATTTCTTCCTCGCCACTGTGAAGACAAGGGTCAGCTTCGCAGATAAGTGATGTGTTCTGTGTTCACAGCTGGTGCATGCTGAAGCTATTGACTTAAGTGTTTTTCCCCGTCAGGAAAATCGATAAAAGATTATAATGTAACCACACTAAGTGATGCAGTCATTTGAACTTGGCTCCATATAGACTCAAAGGAGAAAAGTCACATGTCATGGCACGTTCAGCATAGCGTCTGTGCTTTTATCTTTACAGGCAATTCAGTTCAGGTGCAATCGATTTTCAATCAGCGTTTAAAAAAACACAAATATTCCACATCACTTTCAATACAAAAAGTATCGATATATGCGTCTGACAAGAAACTCTAACTGCAGTGGTTATAAATGAGTCCGTGGAAACTGTAATTACCATGATGATTAAAGGCCTGGCTATGATGTACCTTAGATGCTGTTAGCATCAATTTTGTTGAACTATTTGAAGGTGTACTATGCAAAATCAAGGGTCTATTGAAGTGAAAACTTTTTGGACTCGACTGACAAAAAATGTGGAAAAAGTATGTAATTTCAGTCAGACAGACAATGAGAGCCCTATACACTCAACCATCAAATTATGAGCTAGTTCCATATTTTTTGTCAGTTGAGTCTAAGCGTCATCACCATGCAAAACTGATCCTCAGTTTTGCATAATAATTCATAGTAATGCACCTTTAAAGGTGCAATAATTCATAGTAATGCACCTTTAAAGGTGCACCTTTTTGCACCTATGAATTATTTTTGAATGAATGCGTGAATTCTATTGAAATCCATCAACAGCCACGGGGAACTGCAGCAGCCGCAGGCCCCACTGTCCCTGTGTTTCACAGCGTATGGTAGCCTGTAACAGACAATAAACAATAGTCATAATTTAAGTGGGTGGGAAGTTTTTGTTCCAAGGTAGAATACAGCCTGGAAAGTCAGTTTTGAAAAGCAAAATTTCCGCACCTGGAAAGGCGATCATTGAGTTCAATCACAGGAATCAGTGGTCATCAATAATTCTATCAACCCCTTGCAGTAATATGGGATAGTAAAATATGACTTTAAATAGTCCAAATGTCTGCCATAATGAGATGATAACAGTGAGTCTCTGTGACAGTGCAGAGTCAAATATCACCACACTAGGTGTGAAAATGAACTGAAATAGCTATTGAGTGATTACAACCTAATACCAAATGTTTATTCGATTTCTGTGTATTTGAGATATTTTATTCTGATCTCTTTTCCATAAACTACAAAGCAAATTAGATTTATAGCTGAGAGGAGAGAAAGAAAGAATTACATAAGTCCTGAAAATGACTTCATGTGAGCTTGACTTTGCCAGGCCTAATAATTCACGATTATGGTAGAATTAGTTTTTGATGCCATTCAAATGAAGATGCATTCATCTCTGGAGGCTGATTCAGGGAGGAGAAACAAAACTGTCTCCTCAAGTGATGAATAAGTCTTGGCCGACAGGACCAAAGCCCTCTTTCAGTACTGTTACAGTAAATAAGAATTTGTCAATATTTTGGAGTGACTGAGGATCTTCCAAAAGCAGATTCCATCGAAAGCAAGAAGTCTTTGCATCATGTCAGCTCCAATAACATCTTGTATTGATGCTCCATAGGAAAAAAAAGTGGTTTCTTAGCTATTCAACAAATTCCCTTCATGAAATGGCCATGTGTTCTCCTACACTGAGTGACACCTGGGCCTGCACATAGCTGCTCTTATGTGCTGCAGTATGGGGAATACAGGTCCAATTGACCCCAAGTCTCCTCCACCTACTTCCTCTGATGGACAGTACAGCTCCCCTGCAGGTGTGCATCAGACTCATAAAGAGATGTCTGTGAGCGTCATGTTTGCCCTCTGCCCGTTTCATCATTAAGGCTTTGGGATGAGAAAATAAGCGGGATGGGGGGGGGCAGTCCTTCTAGGTTTACCAATTTATGAAGCAGCTTTCATGAGCGAGGGGGCCCCCGCTCCGCTTCCTGCCGAACACACGGCTGTCTGTTTGAGAGGGAGCGCTCGCGGTCTGACCATCCTGGCTCGCTGCCCCATGTCCATGCACTCCCCCTGCACCCCCTTATAAATACCACTAACTGCACTTTCACTCCTTTTTTTTTTTGTCTCTCACACCACCCCGCGGCTCTACAATCCCTTTAATTCTCTCTCTCTCTCATTTCCAATCCCTCATCTGCCTTCGCCCTAGCATGGAATGTTTTTACACAGGGCTCAGTGCAGAGGGAAAATAAACGGCCCGGGGACCCGCTCCTCCTCACATCTCTGCCATTTTGGGGTAAGACTCTAGGCAGTGAGGATGAGGAGGGGAGCAGAGGAAGAGTGCAGGGTAACTTATATGCAATTTTAAACTTAGCTGCCTTGGCAGTGTTTACCTGCACATCCAGTGTCTCATACTTTCCTTGGGTGTTGCTGTTCCTCTCTCTGCACCCACAGAATGGTGCCTTTGTGAGGGAGGGTTTAGCACTCTTTACGCCTCCCCGGTCTGTCAGCTAGTCTTTCACCCAAATGCTCCAGCATACCCAGGCATCAGCAGAAAGGTTACCTGGGCCCCCCAAAATGCACGTGATGATGATGACCCCGGTCTCTGTTTTGGGCTGAACTGTTTAGAAACAGGTTTTGAAAATCATGCTTCATGTGTTTTCATATGTCTAATGAGGAGGAAGTGCATTTCAATTGCATTTACCTGCTTGGTCCACTCCTGTAGATTTACTTTGGCACCCCGGAGCAAGGAATGTCTTTCAGAAGGGGCTGTTCTTCATGTGTTACATAATGAAAGAACAGATGAAGAAGTCAAAGTGTATATTCAGGAATGGAAAAAGGATTAATCATTGCCAAAACAATTTCAACACCATATGCACTGACTTGAAGTTACAAATGGTTCCAGAGGTTTTCTTCATTTTTGTCACAAGACTTTGGCTGTACCACTCTCTGTGGTTCACACTGGATACATTCTCACCTCTGTTCGTCTTCCAATGCCTGGAGTGGCTTTGCTGCAGTATATGTAAAAATGTCAATTTTGAGTTTGCAATGTTTCCATTTTATATCCATTTTTTCCGCCATTGTTGAAACTGGAAAGGAAACTATTTATTTCTGCTCTCATGCTTCAGGCAGAGGTCATGAACTATCTATAAAGACGCCCTGTGGGGGGTTTTCTCTGAGGAAGATTTGGTGGCTTACCTTTCCTTTTGCTTGGAAAACATTTTCACATGCGGTTGCAGCTGTGTGTTTTTTTTTTGTTTTTTTTACCAGTCTCCAAACAAATTAGGAAAGATCTAGCTTAATAAGATATTCATGCACCAAAAAGAAAAGAAAAGAAAAGAAAACTGCTGTTTTGTTAGTGCTTAACAACATGACAGTTTTTCAGGAAAATGCCCCAAAAAGACTCAAAAACCAAAGGTACTTGGATATAGTCAGGAAGACCAATTAAGACCTTTCCTCTGATACCAGTAATTACAGTGATGATTGACTTCATAAGTCACAGAGGGTTAAGCTCTAGAGGTATTTCTTTTGGTGGACACAAGATTTCTTTTGGCTTTACTGACCAGTTTTCCAGACTTGCTGTTCTTTTGCATTCAGCTCCAGCAATTAAATTTACACTAAATCAACAAAAATTCAGCAGAAAGGTTTTATCTGCATTGGGTTCATGTGTAATTTCCACAAATAGGCTTTACAGCTGACATTCCAGCCATCCACAGGGTTGCATGGCACCTCTGGACTCCTGAGTAACAGAGAAAAAACTTCAGAGAGTTACATAACAAGTAGTCCTAACAGACGGGGGCCACCTCGGCAGGTGGGAATGCTCTGTGTGAATCGTTAAAGTTGTCGAGCCCATGTGATAGCTATCAAACTATGACTGAGGCTGGGGCCAGGGGTCCTCAGGGCCACAAAATCTCAGGGGCCTTCAAGGGGTACAACTTGTCCCTCTGGCCACGGCCAACTAGGGTTAGTTTACCAGCCAGTGGTAATACAGAGCCAGGGCCCATCAGATAAGGTGTCCCAGGACATTCCTGAGTGGCTGGCCCCCTCCTCTAGGACCCGTACAGGGATTCATCTACAGCGCCAGCAAAATGGCTCCACTGGAATGCTGGGATTTGATTGATCCACTTGAAGATCGGCATAAAGCTACAGAAACAGAGTCCTACAAAGTCCTACTCTTCAGACACGCAGAAAGACCTGAAGCTAATGTGATGAGGGTTTTAACTGAACATGCTTTGTATTCTGTCGAGGAATAGGAATTTCTTTCATTCCCAGATGTGTTCTGTTTGATTTGAACTTTTATAAGCAGAAGGAAATAATTCTCATAATTACCTCGGACAAGGAGGTGAAACCTCCAGAAGGGAGGTCGTCCCTATGATCGTCCTGTCCATCTGTCTGTCCTTCAGCAGGATAACTCAAAAAGTACAGGACAAATCTGTGCAAAGCTTGGTGGGAAAGTTGGTCATGGGCCAATGAAGAGGTGATTAACTTTTTGGGCCAATCAGCTTCAAGGGGCGTTGCAATGGATAGGGCTTCGCACAAACAGGGATGCAGTCTCTAAATGCATCCATGTAACGTCATGAAACCCAGAGGGCTGGTCATGGGTCAAGGTGGTACTGACCAGCTTCACCCACTTACTGGTCAAAAGGAGCATGCCTCTGACAAAACATCGCCTAAAGGGGGCATGGCTCAGCATAAACAGGGCCGGAACTTCCAGCTACAACCTTGGCACAGGTCTGCACTCTGCTGAGTACCTTCTTGTTTATTCTGTCCTCATTTTCGGTGCAAAGTGGTCATTGCTGTGGTGTTTCTACACTGCACTTGCTAGAGATCACCTGGCAATCCATGTGTCCAGTACTGTGATGTCTTTTTCCTTGGATTTTCTCAAGATGATGTTCTGTAGGTGGAGCTCTTTTCTCTGCCTGAACAGACAGAAAAGAATCATGGTGGCTATCACTGCAAATGCTAATTACCCAGTTCTTGTATTTATTTATTTAACACGCCGTTGTTGCTGTTTCTTTAGAAAAATGTGGAATAAGCATGTAATACACTTGAGCCTACAGGGTTCTCATCATCGCCCTCAAATTACATGCTTGTTCCACATTTTTATCAGGTGAGTAAAGAGTCCTCACTTAAATCAACTCTCTGCAATTCTGCATAGTGCACCTTTAAAACTCATGACGGTCAGTTTCTCTAACGAATGACATCACCAAGAAACCCAGTGAACTGTTATTTGTTTCAAAAGTGTGATCCACACTATGTCAAATTGACTTACCATGTCAGTCATCAGGAACAACACATTCTTCCAGAAGAGTACCACTTGAGCTTGTTTCTTTCTCAGTGATATCCCTGTTACCCACTTGGATGTCTGTACAGTGGCAGGAGTCTTACTCTGTCTGGATCAGCGAGTTCATGGCATGTCTGCTGTCTGGCCTCTCCCTCTCCCATGAGCCCTAGAGCTCACGGTCTGCATAAGAGTATCTTTGTGATAGCTGGACGCATGGAACAGACTGATAGTGTGCTGTACTGGAGCTCCTGCAGCCCAAACTCTGTCTAGCTCCATGCTCTAACCCTCTATCTGTCTGTCTCTTGCCTTTTCTCTCTTTTCCTCCTCTCTCTTTCTGTTTGTCTCCTTTCTCTGTTCCTGTCTCCTTTCTCTCCTCTCTCTGTCTCCCTTCTATCTCTTCTCTCTCTGCTGTTTTGTGCCACAGAGAGAAGACAGAGCCCCTTCAGTACTCCCAGTGTTGACTGCAGACACACCAGTTGAGCAAACATGCCTATCAAAGCCTCCAACCACAAAATATGCGAGAAGGAGGGAGGTCCTTGAAAAGGCATTTTATCTCTGCACCAATATGTCTTGCAACAGGTCGTCAGTTGGCGGCCGGTGCAAACATACCAGGGAAGATGATGGGCAGGCAAATTGGTATTTTTTTCCATCACATTTACTGGAAAATCCATAATTACTGTAACAAAGTGGATGTATGTAAACATTTGCACTACCAAAAAGGGATGACATGCACCTTCATCCCCCCACAAATTGTCCCCTGCACGTCAACATGCCCACATGTGCCAAACGCCAGGAGACTTTTCCTGCCCGAAAGCGCTCTGTAGCACATGCCATGGTTAAAACAAAGGGGCACAGATGTCCAAATCGATCTCCATCATTCAAGCTTGTGGTTCAACCCCAGACAATAGTTTTGGGTTCCAGATGCAGGGTTTGTGGCCGAGGCCTGTTACTGTGATCAGCATCGGAAATCGGCTTCAGGTTTTTTGTTTTCAGAGCCATATCCTGCCCCACGGTTGGATGGTCATTCATGAACTTCCCTTCATTCCTGAATGATAGACAAAGAGTAATGGATTGTGTTATTGAGAAATATCTGGCGCAGGGGGGGAGATCGGAACAACTAGTGTGTGTACGTCTGTGTGTGCACATGAATTCTTTGACCCATTTTGGTTGTGCATCATTTTTGGCTTTTTTTTCCCTTCATTTTTTTCATGTTTCCACTTTAAAAGGAGCAAAATTACAAGGGAAGCACATTCATTTTCTTCATGCCAAACAGTTGTACACATTTTTGCACACATGTGTTTGCATTGGCAATGCCTGGGGGGTAACGCTCTTTCACAAACTGACAGGCCTTCTTTTATATAACAAATGTGCAAACATTGTTAACATAAGCATAAGAGAGTTTTACATTTTGTTTTATGACATAAATACTCAACTGCAACATCTTAAGATATTATGTGCTTTTAAAAAGTTATTAACAAGTTGCTACATTGAAACTACAACAACTGTTGGAATAATTGCACGTCATTAGGTCACGTTAAAGGACCAGTGTGTAAGATTTGGTGGCATCTAATGGTTACAAGGCAGAATGCAACAAAATGGCAGTCCCCCCCCACCCCTCCCCTTTCCAAACGTGTCCAGCTGAGGCTACGGTAGCTCACGAAGTCAAATAATTA
>OMKZ01027097.1:0-12158 GCA_900302535.1 Neoniphon sammara
CGTACCCATCGCATGCTTTTATAGTCAAAACAACTGGATTGGAAACACAGTTTACAAAGAGAATATATAACGTCTATTTTTGTGAAGGATCGCGGTTACAGCAATGATGAGTAAAAACAAAACAAAAAAATATAACTTGTAGATTTCAGTAGTTTCTTAAAAAGTCCTGAAGTTGTTTTATTATTAACAGAGGCTGGTTTTTAAACTTCTATGCAATTGTATAAAAAAAATAGAGTGGGTTAAAAAAACAGAAAGATGAGATACAAATAAGTGTGTTCGACGTGATCGTATATTTGCCATCTCTTTGTAATTGGGGAAAAAAATATAATGCATTTCAGACATTTGTATCGAAAAAGAATGATTGTAATCATAAGGGTGCTTTCTAAGAGGAAAATGTCTTTCTACAACAGAGTATACTACTGTCAAGGCAATGCAGGCATCCTGGATCTTTACAGTATGTTGTCTGTGAGACTGTGTGTGTGTATGATGTTGTGTGTGCGTGTGTGTACGTGTGTGTGTGTGTGTGGTGGTGCCTAATTTCCATGTTACATGACAGCTTTGTTTTTCCTTTTTTTTTTTTTTTTGGGGGGGTTTCGCTTCGGCTGACAAACCTCATGTTAAATTTGAATTATTCATTTATCTGCTCATCCGTCCATCTCTCCATCCATCCGTTCATCCATCCATCCATCCATCTCCCCCTTGACTAACATCTCTCTGTGTTTGTTTTCGACACAAAGTGCTATGTGCATAAGCAGGACGTTGTAAAAGGCCCGATTCAGTGCTGATACAAGTCAGACAATCACTTTGAATATAACACACATTTTGGGAAATAAACCAGAAGTAATTGCTATGTATTGCTTATTTTATTTTATCGTCTTTTTTATATTAACTAGCTATTTTGGCAGGCAATCCGACATTATTTTGATGCCCTTTTCTGAAAATCAAATAGATAAATGATAACATATTGAAAACAGCTGACAATAATCCACTAGTTGATGTTACAGGGTGAAAAAAAGTGAGTTTCCTTCCCTCATAATTCAAATTCTAAATTCAAAATCCCACAGTGAGGCTTTTTATGTCTTTCGTGGAGCGGTGATCACGCACAGCTCAAACAAAATGCGCACTACCAGTTTAAGTTTGAAAGAAATAGTCTCTGGTCATTTGTTTGCCCGTATGATGCGTCCAACTGTGCAAGTCACTTCGTCATTTTCTGGCGAAGACAAGCTTGAAAATCAGTATGTGTAACACCATCCAGATCCCGTTAACGTAGTTTAGTGGTGTTTAGAGGATGCAGGGGATCCAAACAAGTAGATGAAATATTATTTCAATATGTTTGATCGCTGTTGCTTCTGTTTCTTCAAGTTTCAAACTACTCTCATAAAGTTGTAGTTGGTTCTGTTTGACCAATATGTTTTTTTTTTTTTTAATTGAAACTGCTGCTAGCTGATATTTTTCTCTTACTATTTGGTAACTTAAGTTTAACTGTTTTAAAACCACAAAGAATTCTCCACTGAAACCCAGACTAATAAAATTCTTAAATGGGTTAGCTTGTCTTCAAAGCAGGGTGGCCCACCCATCCTTCTCAGTGGAAATTCTGGGATATATTATTGACATTAAATTAAGAATTTATGTGCACAAACATTATTGAGACACTAAATGAAAAATAAAATAGCGTATATCAATATCTGACCTTTGGTAAACTGACACGTTGGGTCTCGCTCTCGTTAGCAGGGCAAAGTGTTATCATAAATGAGCTTGGATCAGTGAGACTTCTCAATTAATCCTCCAGTTTGTGAATAGTAAAACTGTAAAAATTCCCCCAAACTGAAGCTTCAACAAAGCCAATAACATGTCAAGGACTGGCGTTCGTCCTCAGTTCTGCATCGGGCCTTACAAGTTCAACTTATCGATGTGACTTTGCACTCATTCAGAAAGGTCGGAATGAATTTACTGGAGCGCAGTGTGGCGATTCAAAAAACACTCAGCGAGAAAAAAATAAAATAGTATCTTCTTGCTTATTGCTCTGGCACAGATGTTAAGTTTTTAGAAGACAGGCTCCTGCTCTTAATCAGCAAGAACCTTACCAGGACATATAGTGTATAATATGTAATGATGAATAGCAATTTCTCCCTGTCAAGAGTACTGTAAGAGGAGCTTCTAGAAGTTAAAGAATGTGATTTTAATTTGAATCCAAGCACTACAGTGTTACAAGGCTGCTAGCTTGAATCTTGAGATTATTTTTTTTGACAAATTCTTCATTTTGAACAAGATTATGACTTTAAGAGAAACATTTGAGTTCTAGGAAGCCCAGTAATGCAAGCTCTACCTCGTTTGAATTGTCAGAGTCCCACTTTGGAGGCAATTACTCTACTGTACTCGAATCCCATAGTTCGCACAGATTGTTTAAATGGTCTTTTATTAATGGATTACTGCTGGCTGATTGTTCAATGTCAGATTTCCTAATTGCTCCGTACATGTTCTCTCCACACTGAGGTCCTGCTGCAGGAGCCTCAAATCTGAATGTTCAGACACATACACTGCATTTCTCATCTCTCTATAGCAGAGATTTTATATAACCAAGTATAAAAATGATCATTTTACAGAAATCTGAATCAGTGTGCACTACTGTCATATCTGGGACATACTAGATATTTGTTTTCTGTTTGTGGAGGATGCATTCATTTTAGCGGTGTGTTACATTTGCATTTGTCCTTGGTTCAAAGGTATTTTGTTTTGTGCTGTGTGAGGTGTTATGATATTAGCATGTGTGACTAAATAAAAACCCATCATTATTTAATGTATAACCACTCAGAGAAGGTATTCACCGCGGTGAGCGTAGTTGCATCGCGGCATATACACACGTGTGTTTTCGCAACATATTCTTGCAGCATGATCCAAGAGATTTTGTTTTGATCCATACACTGAATTTGATTAAGTTTGTAATTTCTAACGTTTGTGTTTCATTCTCCCATCATTTTTCCAATAACGCGTCAATACTTCACAACATATCAGATTCCACCAAATATATGCCTTACTACTGTATTATAAAATGCTTTACTGTATATCAATAAAGCACGCAGTTATGTTGAATTGACTTGCCTCTTTTATTGATTACTGATTTGCTTTAGTGCTGATTTTATCAGAATTCTCATAATAGCAAAAAATTAATACAGTACAATAAATGTACAAGTATAGTTTAGGTGAAAGTAATGCAAAAGTATATTAATTGAGTTGCATTTGCAGTTATATTTGCAGCTTGGAGAAACTCAAGTCATTATTTTCAGCATGCATTTCAACAAAGGAGAGCAAACTGAGAAACTAATTTACATACGTACCCGAACTCTAATTTACATATGGGCCTAACATACAAAGTAAACAAAAGTCATGTAAATGAATAATGCAAAGAAGACAGGATGATGCAGCGTATTTTCAAATTATGTAACTCTTGTAAACCCGTGCATTCCCCAAGAAACACGTGAATCCAATAACAGCGACTGCGTTCATCACCAGTATAATTGAAATTGTTCCATTTGTGTATAATAGCAATAATATTGTGTCCTTTTCTATGTATTTCTTGATGATGCACCCTGCAGGAATTGCTGTAGTGCTATGTACTCTCTATAGTTTGTGAAATATGCATTCAAATTAGTTTACAGACTCAGAATGTGATCATTTACTTTTTATATTCATATAAAAAATACCATCCATTTACAATCTGATCTGTTTTGATAGCGCCAAAGATAAAGAGGATTAGTCTCGCTTTACAATGTGTGATCATTATTGTGTTCAAAGAAAGCTTACGAGAAGTTGTCTTCATGCCTTACTAGAATGAGTCTGAATAGCTATGTACAAGCAGCTTTCCCTAATTTATAATGCCACGGATTCTTTGTACAGTTTGGTTCAGGCAAAAAACAACAACAATCACACAAAGCATTGCTTTGGATTTCCCTGAAACCACTGACAAGCAAAAGCTTTGATTCAGGAAAGGATTTGAGTTATTGTTAGATTTTTGGTTTGGTTCTTAGGAAATGACAAAAAGCTCTTGGTATGTGCCAGAATATGTCAGAATGAAATTTTCTTGACATAGAACTTGAACTGGTATTCTTCAGTGGTCCTGATTTCCGTGGAAAAGAGGAGATTTTTAGGGCACTCCAAAAATATATTAAAAAGCCTTTATGTAGCTAAACATTTATAATCGCCCAACGAATCCCCTCTTTTAAAGATATGCTTGAGAACCCTTTGTCCAAAGAGCACCCAACAACATTTTTGCACACCAAAAGCTCTGCAGCATTCCAGCCCTATCTATTTTCTTCAGTAAAGTGTTTTTGGCGCTCAGTTGTTCTTAATGTCACCTCCAGCTCTACTGGTGTTTGGGTCTGAGGCTCCACGGACACATTCCTGTCAGAGTGTGTCTAAAGGACCTCATCCTGTAGGCATAAAGGAGTGGGTTGAGGGCCGAGTTGGCATGGGAAAGCAATATGGCCACCAGGGTGACTGACATGGGCACCGGGCATTGTGGGCAGAGCAACAGGACGCAGTTAATGCAGTGGATGGGCATCCAGCACACCATGAAGAGAAAGAGGACCAGGAAGAGAGAGGTGGCCTTGCGGAGTTCCTGGCGGGTGCGTGCACTGGGTTTGGCATCATCAGACGTTCCTGGACGGGCATTAACAGACCTAGAGTTCGAAGTAGAGCTACCAGAGCCAGATGGCCCAATCCTGAAGTCTAGCTTTGTGAAAACAGTGGTAATCTCAGTTTGAGAAGCAGACCCAACCCCTTCCCCAGTCCCAATTGAAGCTCCAACCCCAGTTCCTACCCCAGTCCCAAAAACAGTGGTAATCTCAGTTTGAGAAGCAGACCCAACCCCTTCTCCAGTCCCAGTTGAAGCTGCAACCCCATTCCCTACCCCAGTCCCAGATGCACCCGCCCCATTTAAAACTTCAGTCTTAGATGTTCTCTCTTTGGCTTCTCTACCACTTCCTGTCTCTGTCCCCACATTGGCCCCATCTCCTGTGGCACCCCCAGCGTCTGAGCCCTGGACCACAGTGTCCTCTGTTCCAAACCCCGTCCCAGTGCTCCCACTACCAGCAGGTGGCCCGTCCTGCAGCCTGGCCTCCGATGTGGTTCCTCTGGCCACAGCGATGCGTCTGAGCTGGCGGCGAACGGTGAGGAAGATATGGGCATAGATGATGAACATGGCCACCAGCGGCACCAGGAGGCAGCAGAAGAAGTTGAAGTAGACCATGTAGGTCATGTCGACCACGCAGGTGAAGATGCAGTACCTGGAAGTACAGGGGGAGGCGGGATGGAGGACAAGGTACTGTCATGGTTTTGGTTTTACTTCTATCCTTACATCTTGTTCCAATCATTTGTCCCATTGTCCTCCCTCCATTTATCCATTCACCCATACCATTTTCCTGCCTTTATGCATTCACCCATCCATCCATCCAGTTGTACTGCTATTGCGATTGATTCAGTCAGTTCAGGTCATCCAGTCAATCAATCATCCATGCATTCATGTCATTTGCCTGTCTTTGTCCCATTCTTTCATTCATTCTGAGCCACTCTCTCACCCATCCATCTGTCACCCCCCCAAAACATCTTACCCAGCGCCTGTAGGCTGTTTGTGCCAGTCCATGAGCGGCACAGACCCAGAGATCGCAGCCAGGCTCCAGGTGACCAAGAGGGCTAGTCGTGCGTTCCTGGGGCTCATGATGCGCTGGTACTGGAAGGGCAGGAGGATCGCCACGTAGCGCTCTGCCGCTACCGCCAACAGGCTCAGGATGGAGCTCTGGGAGAGAGGAGGACACTTAAAAACACATAGTATCAAACATCATCAGACTGTGTAACTGTCAGTGGCTCACAGGAAGTTTAAAGGTGCTAAGTGTGGCATTTTAAACATCTGTCACTAAAGAATTCATTGAGAAACTTTGCCATAAACAAAGGAGACCATAGTTAAGATAGGTTGGCTCTAAGTGCTCTAGTATTGCTGCAGAACTTAGATTAAAAAATAACTAAACTCCAAACCCAAATCTATGTAAAGCCTGACCTCTAATGGTGAAAAGTAGGGTGTCTGGTCTTTGGTGGCAGGTGATGTCACCATCTGGTGTTCCCTATGGATGGTGACATCACTTGTCACGTAAGACCAGACACCCTACACTAGAGGTCAGGCTTCATCTGATGATTTTACAATGCTTTAGATAGCACTTTCAAGAGGCTCCAGGGCCTGGAGCCTCTTGCGCAAGTACTTTTATCATAGTTTGGACTCTCCAGTATTATTCTTCACCTTTGTATAGACAGTTTTTACTATTGTGCATTGATCCCTGTGAGAAAATTCCCTTTATTTTATGAAATTATGTCCTCCAGGGACAAGTTTTCTGGGTGTTTAATTACATTTAAAGTGGGAAGGTGGTCTGGCCTTTATCTTTTTTGGGATCCTTGCTTCATGTGACAGTTCAAACTATTCCTTGCCTTTGACTCCTAGGAGCAGCTCCATTTTACATCCTGAGCCTCATCACCGATTCTGTCAAATCGACACTCCTGCCAAGCATAAATCTGCGAGCAATAAGTTCCCGACTCTTTTAGACTCCTGAGCCTCCCGGGAAATGTTCCCACCTGTGTGAGCACCATCAGGATGCTGAGCAGCACCAGGCACAGTGGCAGGTTGTCGCGAGGCTGACCCAGGTCTGTCAGCACGGCACAGGGAATGGCCACCAAGCCCACCAGGATGTCCGCCACCGCCAACGACACCTTCACACACACACATACACACACACACACACACACATACACACACGCATAAACACAGCAGACACATTTTTTTTTGTTCATTGACTCCTTTTCCATCTTGTCATTTCCCATCCAAACCATGCATTTTTAGATTTTGTGTGAGTCATATATAAATATATATTTTGTGTTTTGTAAGCTTGTCATTATTTCAATGTCTGGTTGTTTCTGCTGTAAAAAAAAAGACTATAAAATCGTAAGAACCAATAAAATGATAGCTATGCTTGTCAGTTCGAAGGAAATTCATTGCATTACATTATGTTTTCTTAACCCTAATCTTACCCAAAAGCACCGACACCAAAAATCAACCCCTAACTCTCACCTTAACTCTCACCAAATCCAAATCATACCCCTGAAGGCAACTGAACACTTGAATGTACTAATAACATACTTGGAGTACAATGAAGTGTAGCTTATCCAAGGAGTAAATTGGGAATAAAAATGCCACACATTGCATAACCATCTTTTGGATTCAAATTTCTTTCTGTAAAGCAACCTTACAAAAGAAAAGAAAAGCACACAAGCCTGTAGGTTTATTAGATCACAAAAACAAAGTTAATTTTGGTAGACAATGATATGTAAAGCCTTCAAAATTGTAATCTAACCACCAGTCCCTAAAAGAAGCAGATTATTCTAACTGAAAGAAAGCAGACACACATTATGTTCATACAAACCCTTCGTTTTCTGACAGGAATGGCACAGATATGACAGTTTGTGAATAAAGCCATGAACCTGCTCCTCTCCTCACCAGGAAGTAGTTGGTGACAGTGCGGAGCCTCCTGTTCCTGGTCACGGCCAGACAGACCAGAACGTTGCCTGTGATGGCCAGCAGGGCGATGAGGAGCTCGGCGGCGATGTAGGGCCCTCTAAGGCGGGGTTGGTATCCATAAGGCATGGAGGCCAGACAGCCACCAGGAGTCACATTCATAATGAGAGGGAGAGACGGGGGCTTCCACAGTCATGGAAAACCTGGACAAATGCAGTTGATTTGGAAATTAGGTTTTCTAGACTTAGGATAGTAATGAGGAATGATACATATTCCAAAAGTTTTGGAAATGTAAAGGGAATTTGATCAGAATCTCTCTTTTGTCAAAGATTTCAGTGATTAATATCAAGCTTCTGGTAGATCTGGGTTAATTTAAAGGAGTAATAACCCAAAAAGCATATGACATAAGTTCATCGTAAAAATTGCAGTTAGCCACCACAACAGATAAAACATTCAAAATCCACCTCAAAAATGGATGCGTCTGAACATGGACACTGGTAAAATCAAGTTTATTCACCTGTTGCATTTATTGTAAGTCAGTCTGGATAGGAGCGCCAGCTAAAATGTAATATAACATGGAAGAGTCACACACTTTTGGCATTAAAATGTGTGAAGGGACACATTAGGGATGCACTGAGATGGTTATTTGAAGCCAATACCAATAATTGACATCTTCCCACCCATAATGGAAAATACCAATACTAATACAATAATGCATTTTTTTAGTAAATGTAATACAAATGTGGATGCAAAACAAATTTAGCTTTGCAGACAGGCCTGTCTTAAGAAATAAAGTCTTTTTTAAACAAAAGATCATGTTAGTTTTACTCTGATATTAATTTTACAGTTATATTACGTGACACACTTCTGGAAAAACAAGGTCACACAGGTGCCAATTTCACAATCAGCCAAGCAGTAACGGTAAAATAATATTAGACTGAAATAGATAGACAGTTTTGCATTCATTTTAACTCCCCGGATTCTGAAAAATGTCTGTAAGTGATGGCAAAGCTTCATTCAAGAGGGGAGAGAAAAATGCTGAGAAGACTGTGTGTTATGTTTTTAGGGAACGCTATGTACTCTGCTTTGTTTTTCCCGACAAAGAAAACTGTATAAGTGCTGGGTCAAGTCATCTACTTTGCCCTCTGCCACTGATGGAAAGGTAAGAGCATTTTCAGCCATTCATGCCAATTACGCGGAATGAATTACACTGAATTGAGGGTCGAAGATATGGAAGAAGAGGGGAATAAGCTCAATGGATGTTATGAGGCTGCTAATGTGGCCTTTGTGCTGACCAACTGAGCAGTGAAAATTGTTCCTGATAAGGTACAAAAACAATGACGCACGCGTAGACAAAAACACAAGCGTGCACAGCCCACCGCCCACTGTTTGCCCTGGCTGATAGGGACTCACACCCGTTGCTGAGCACAAATGTAAATAAGGATGAGCACACAGAGCAACTTCATCACCGCAAGATTTCAAATAGAGGAGATCTTTGGTTCTCTGTAGTTCAGAGGAAAGCAAATTTTAATCTGAGGTACCAGACAGAATTCAAAGATGGATCTGCAAGTGGCCGCTAAGGTGCATGAATATATTAATAGCTGTAATGTGATGCAAGTGGCTCCCTTGGGTGCATCTTGCAACGTGCAGATTCCACCTCTCTTCTCTGCATTTGCATCATTATCATTCCTGCACCATGACTGATATAAAAAAATGAAAAGGGACAAAAATGAACAAAAAAACAAAAAAAAGCAAATGAAAGGATGTCTTCCTGTTGTCATCAACCACTTGAACTCTGATCTCCCCTTAAATTTCACCTTAAGTGGCTTCAAGGTAAAAAACAAACATGCTTTTCGATGTTGTTAAACAATATCCCATAATTCTGCATCTGCTGGGTGCAGCTTCAGCTCCATCACACACTGGGATCTTTGGAAACCTTGCGATCTCCACTTAAGTTTTAAATAAAGTTCTGTGGGTTAAATGAAGCAGCATGCACTTGCAATGACGAACCCACTGATTTAACTAATATCAGCAAGACAAATTTCCATGCATTTATTGTGTTTTCTGAAAAAGCAGTTTGAGGTTTTGATAGTGATGCCAACTCACCTGAGTCAGGCGTCTGCTGCAGTCATCAGGTGGTGAGAGCAGGTCCAGAGCTTCCAGCTCATTGAGACAGAGTGGGACTGATGGATGAGAAGCACCAGATCACACTGATGTGAGAGGGGAAACTGAGAGGGAATAAAGAAAGAAGCTGAAGCCATGAAACCACACCCACCTCCATCTCTACTCTCTGCCTTTGTCTTCAATCTCTCTCTCTCTCTCTCTCTCTCTCTCTCTCACGTGGCAGGTTAAAACACACTGACCTTAGCAGACAATTGTAAACACATTGACCTGTTGATGGAAACGCAGCAGTTGCCATACTGCTTTAAATGAAGTGGAAAGCTAGATATGCTTTGACGTAAATCTGCACCCTGCTATTAAAAAAGAAGCAGGTCATGTTGAGCTGCAAATTATGAGCGCTTGAAGTGCACATTCAAAATTGGTAAATTACTGTACGACAGTGATAGAAACAAACAGTACATGCTATTTAAAGCACATCTGAAGTGTACTTCAAATCACACACACAATAACTAAGACAAATTGGAACACTGAAAAGTATAAAATTGTTACAGTATTTCTGGGAAACTGAGCTTTCGTTCATCCAGTGATTTGAAAGGAAAACAGAGTGTCACTGGAACAATTCTCCATTTCACACTGTTTTGCTTTTGTTAACCTGAACCTAATCCAAATCATCATGTTGGTTCATTTTATTTATCATTATGGATAAATTATTTTACTGCTTTTATCCAAAACTGCTTATATTCACAACATTTCAAGTTTATGTCCACTCTATCTCTGAGACATTAGTTATAAGACCACATTGCAACTGATTTTTGGGGAATATATATATATATTTACACATGGCTTCCAGATAAATATCTGCCGATTTTATCTTGTAATGATAACAATATAGCCTAAAGACTATTTTTCTGTCACTTAGGCTCAGACATGACAGATGAAGGGCAAATCAATTACATTGATATTCTCCTGTTTCACCACGAGATGTCGCCAAACGGCCTTTTAGTTTATTACAGCAAACCGGAAGTTGTCTTAGGTCACGTGACTGTAGTTCAGCATGGTCAGAGGTTTGTTTATAGCCAGTGGAGCTTTTTGAAACACACTGTCGCTGTCACTTTTTACAATGTAAATAGTTATATCTCGTGCGCGCAGAGTGGACTGTTGGAAACGCGCTCTAACGTGATGTGACGCTTTTTAGACAGGAAATAAATACCTTTGCGTTTCTTGTAAGTCGCACTAGCTAACGGTCAGGCTCAGGGAGCAGACAGACAGAGATGTCGGGTTTTAGTGCTGAATTGATCGACTACCTCGAGGGCAGAATCACATTTGAGGAGTTTGACAGGAGGAGAGACGAGCGACTAGTTAAGGTAAGTTAAATACAAGGTTGAATTTGCACTAGGTTGAGCTAAATTGGTAGTTAGCTTGGCGGCTAAGCTAGCAACAATCCACGGTTAGCTAGCAGTGTCAATATCATTCTTTACACCCATTAAACTTTCTTGTAAAGACTTAATAATTTATGCAGTTGTGATTTTTTTCTTTCACTGAATTATCAAAATACATTTTAAGCTCTGTTTTATTGTGTGCCCTGCAAGTAAAGCATATTAGCTTCTGTAATATGTTTACATTTTCAGTGCTTCCTCTGAACAACAGCTGCATCTCTCTCTCTCTCTCTCTCTCTCTCTCTCTCTCTCTCTCTCTCTCTCTCAGGTCTCTCAGGTCTCTCATCCCTCAGATGAAGATGCACAGGATGACGATGCTCAGCCCACCACCTCCAGCCAAACACTGGAGAAAATCGGTAACACAACTGAGTGCATGACTGTGCAGAGAAATGTGGTGGTCTCTGCATTTCCCAAATGAAGCTGAAGTTGTTTCTGTGTACCACTGCTTGAGTCTCCCCAATAAACATTTGCTTTGATATTAGTGGCCCAACATGATTTGAACCCTCAGTGCATAATATGGAGGGTTTTATATTATGAATAGTGTCACAAACTTGTAATGGAGGCTGCAGCCGTGTCGTATAGTTTAACATGATTTGACCTGTTAAATAAAATATATCTAAACTAGGGCTGCAGCTAATTATAATTTTCATCGTTGATTAATCTGTCCTTTATTTGTTTGGCTATTCCATTAATAATTTGCCTGGATAAAAAATTTAAATCTGGTGAGATTATGGTGATTTGCTAATTTGTAGTCATTAATTTATAACATAATGACACTGACTCTCCTCTCCTCTCCTCTCTGATCCAAACTGAAGATGGGGTCAGTCCCATGGTCCAGCAGGCCTTCGCCTCCATGCTGGGAGAAAAACCAGAACAGCCATCTTCAGAAGAAGAGGAGGAAGAGGAGGAGGATAGTTTGAGCTACGTGGACGACGAAGATGATGCAGATTACGTGGTGAAGGAGAAGGTGGTGGAGGAGGGGGAGAAGAAGCCGAGAAGGAGGAGGAGGAGGAAGAAGAAGGCCAAGGAGGAGGAGGAGGAGGCGGAGA
>OMKZ01027098.1:3584-26030 GCA_900302535.1 Neoniphon sammara
GAGCCTTTGCTGTGAGGAAGCCTGATTAAGCTGTAATGCTCACCTTTGCATCAAAAGAGTTGTCTGCAAGACGGTCATCAACATCTACTTCCTCTTCTTTTACTCGACGGAAAGGTACATTGGCAGACTGGAGGACAAACAGAGAAAACAGTCAATATTCATAACACCACAAGTACCCTTTCTGCAAGGAAACAACTTTAATCCTGAGATATGGATTTGGAAGACCAACAATCATTAAAATCATACTACAGATTATGTCCCACTCTCAGGGGTCTTACCTTCTGCTTGGCTTTAGGAAAAGTCTGCGGTGTGGTTGTTACTTTCTTGGTTTTTGGAGTCTTGATTTCAGCCTCTTCCTCTTCACCTTCAGGTGAGTCTCCAGTTCTTTTTCTCTTTCCATTGATACCTATATGAATGAAGAGGAAAGGGACCCATATTTGTGATGCTTGTGATACTGAGAACACTTTTTTGCAACGTGAGGCCCATATGTGCTCTATGAGCCCAAGCTGCATATACTTAAAGAACATTCAAAGGGCAATAATGTTGGGGTAGAGCAGTAGTAAGTGACAAACAACCATGACCTTTTCTAGCCTTCCCATAAATACATTCAATTTTCCTTGTAAATGTCAACATATTCAATATTTATTCAATAGTTACCATTTGTTGCAGGGGTGGTCGGTGCTGTGGCTGCTTTAGTGGTCCCTTCATCCTCATCTGACGAACTTTCTGAGGAGCTGCTGCTCTCTTTAGGTTTAGCTGTTGCTGCTGGGGGGGTCTTGGTTTTTGCAGCTGGGGTAGCAGGCTTTACAGTCTTTTTACTGACCTCTTCCTCTTCTTCAGAGCTGCTGTCACTAGATGAAGACTCAGCTGGCTTGGCTGGGGCTTTTGCTTTGGCTGCTGGGGTGGCTGCCTTGGGTGTTGCTGCCTTACCATTGGTGACTGCAGGCTTAGCAGGTGTGGTCTTGGCCTCCGTCTCAGAGTCAGAGCTGTCCGAAGACTCCGAGCTGCTCTCTTTTGCCTTCTTTGTTGGGGCTGAAGGTGCCTTCGCAGCTGCTGGCTTGGGTGCTGGAACTGCCTTCTTGGGTGCTGGAACTGCCTTCTTAGCTTCCTCCTCATCACTGGAACTATCATCACTGGAGCTATCAGAGACACCACGGCTTGAGTCTGCAGGAGCCTTGGTGACAGGAGCAGCAGGGGCAGGGCGCTTGGCCGTCGCTGCAGCTGGAGCTTGTTTCTTGGCTGCAGGTTTGGCAGAAGCCTCATTCTCAGAATCAGAGCTGTCACTGTCAGAGTCAGAGCTGCTCTCTGCAGCTGCAGCAGGTTTTGCTACAGGGGTGGCAGGCTTTGATGCTGAAACAGCCGGCTTAGCTGCTGTTGACTTGGCCTTGGCTGGTTCTTCCTCATCCTCAGAGGAGTCGGAGTCAGAGCTGCTCTCTGCTGCAGCAGCAGCTTTTGCTACAGGGGTAGCAGGTTTTGAGGCCGAGGAAGCTGGTTTAGCGGTTGATGACTTGGCCTTAGGTGGTTCCTCTTCATCTTCAGAGGAGTCGTCAGAGTCAGAACTGCTTTCTGCTGCTGCAGCAGACTTTGCTGCGGGGGTAGCAGGTTTTGAGGCTGGGGTAGCAGGTTTAGCTGCGGCTGGCTTGGCCTTGGGTGGTTCGTCTTCATCTTCAGAAGAGTCGTCAGAGTCAGAGCTGCTTTCTGCTGCAGCAGCAGGTTTTGCTGCAGGGGTAGCAGGTTTTGAGGCCAAGGTAGCTGGTTTAGCTGCTGCTGGCTTCGCTTTCACTGGTTCTTCCTCGTCTTCAGAGGAGTCAGACTCAGAGCTGCTCTCTGCTGCAGCAACAGGCTTAGCTACTGGAGTTGTAGGTTTTGAGACTGAAGTAGCTGGTTTTGCTGCAGCTGGCTTGGCCTTGGCTGGTTCCTCTTCCTCCTCAGAGGAGTCCTCTGACTCCGAGCTGCTCTCTGCTGCCTTGGCTGGAGGTTTGGGGGTGGAGGAGGCAGCAGGCTTTGCAGGGGCTGTAGGTTTTGCGACAGGTTTTGCTGGAGCTTCATCTTCTGAACTGCTATCTGAATCTGAAATAAAGTTACAAGGAGTTAAGAATTTAACTCAAAAATTAAATGAAATGTCTGAAAAGTTGGCAGATTGTTAGATTCAATACGAATGAATGTAATCGACAGTAAAAGCGAGAAAATAAAGGATAAATTTCTAACTGCCAGTAATCTTGTAGGAGTTTCTATCCCTGATTGCACCACCAATTGGCTGAAATGACAATAAATTTGGAATGAGAAAAAAATGAACAATGAATGAAATTACAATGAATAAACATAAGGCCATACTGTAAATAAATGCTGAGCTCAAACCCTAAAATTTGGATTCTCTTACCTGAGCTTGAGGAGTCTTTTTTAGCTGGGGGAGTCTTGGCAGGTGCAGCTTTAGCCACAGGCTTCTTTGCTGCCGCCACCTCCTCCTCATCTTCTGAACTGGAGTCTTCCTCTGAGGAGGACTCTTTCTTAGCAGGTGTGACTTTAGCTGGGACAGACTTAGCAGGAGTCACTTTCACTGAAGGCTTCTTCACCTCCTCCTCCTCCTCCTCCGAACTAGATGAATCCTCCTCCTCAGCAGGTGCAGCCTTGACTGGGGCAGGTTTGACTGGAGCTGCTTTAACTGCAGTCGCTTTGGCTGCAGGCTTCTTTTCCTCCTCTTCATCTGAACTTGAATCTGAAGAGACAGGCATGTTTAAAAGCTTTGCATACATGTCAAACTTCAATTCATGTTGAGCATAAAACAAATATGGCTCAAACTTCTGTCCTTACCTGAACTTTCAGAGCTGGAGTCTTGCTTCTTTGCAGTAGTTTTAGGTGCAGTGGGTTTGGCAGGGGTGGACTTAGCAGGAGCAGGTTTAGCTAAGAGGAATTCAACACGATTAACAGTCCTCTTAAAAACAAGACAGACAGATGCATTAAGTCAAAGAAAATGGGTGTTTCTTACCAGTCTCTTTCTTCTCCTCTTCATCACTGCTGTCATCACTGCTGTCTGAAGAGTCACTGTCCTTGGCCTTGCTGGCTGCTGCTGCAGCTGGGGCTTTCTGAACTGCACTAGGAGGTGGAACAGCACTGTATGCACCTGCCAGGAGAGAGGTAGCTGTTCAGCATCATGGCACATTCACTCTGACCTCAGTACTACTCAAGCACATACAGGGAAGCCAACACAAAACACACCAGCTTTAGGTTTTTTGCTGGGAGGAGCCTCGTCTTCATCAGATGAAGAGTCTTCACTGCTGGATTCAGCAGCAGCAGCTTTAGCGGGAGCAGAAGGGGTCTTTACTTGGGCTGGCGGCTTGACTGGAGCCTATCAAGACATAAGAGATTCGCAATGAAAGTGTACAGTCTACGTTTACATGTTATAATCCATGCTATTCACCTTGTTTCATATTATGCAACCCTGTCAAAGGTCTGGAATAAAGACAGAAGAAACAGCAATATTCAGCGATCGCCTAAATTTTTAGGCATACCTTAGCTGGCTTGTCATCTTCAGAGTCAGACGAACTGTCCTCACTGCTGCTGCTCTCCTGCTTTTTCTGAGCTGCGCCTTTAGCACTGGCAGCAACTTTGGGTGTTGTGACCACACCAGCCTTAGGTTCTATTAACAAAGGCAACAACAGATAAGACATATATAAAACCATGTGCCAACATCATTAGCTTAATGTTTACTTCACCATTAATGACAGCTGCATCCCATAATATGCTAAATGTTAGCCCATCCACTCACTGGGTGCAGAGGCTTTTGCTGGCTGTTCATCTTCAGAGTCAGACTCTTCACTGCTGGAGCTGCTGTCTTTCTTCCTTGTGCCACCTGCTGCAGCAGGAGGCTTCACTGGAGCCTACAAACAGAAATTACACCCTCAGTACACTTTGACAGTGTAACAGTCACACAGACATGACCATGCCATAAGGAGTAGATACAGAATGAGTCGATAATTCGGATTTTTCTTTCTACCTTTGCAGGAGCCTTTGCAGGTGCAGATTCATTTTCGGAGTCACTGGAATCCTCACTGCTGCTAGATGCAGCTTTACCAGCTGCTGCTGCTGCTTTAGTGGGCACAACCTTTGCTACTGAAAGAAACATTGTGAAGAAATTTACTTGGATACTACAGTAAGAAACACTGCTCTGGAACAAATGGCACATCCGATTTTCTAGAATTAAAAGCAACTTGTTAGTACTCCAGACTTCAGACACATTATCAAGCTTACCTGCAGGAGCTGCCTTTTTTGGTGGAGCAGCAGCTTCATCATCCTCACTGCTTGACTCCTCACTGCTCGAGCTCTCTGCAGTGGTCTTTGCTTTCTTGGCTGATGGACCGTTAACAGCTTCAGCCTTGCTGGGAGACGCTTTTCGTTTCCTGGCTTCAGGAGACCTAGAGGGACCAGTAACAATCTTAAAAACTTGAAAGGGAAGTCAAAACAAGCATCTTGATTGAATGTGTTGGAGCATGTTTACACATCTTATGTGTTAAGCATTTTACAAGAGTGGAAAACTGCCCTCAAAACTGTCAAGGGCATGTTTTCAAAGTCCATCACCGTCTGCTAACAAGTGTGCCAATAAACCAGAAAGACTTGGTCAAAAAAATTCATTAATGCAATTAGCAACTCACTTCACCCAGAAGTTGTAAATGTCCACGAGGCTTTCTTCATTCTGATCTTGTGGATTCTGCTAGAAAACAAAAAATGTGTCAAGTCAGCCTATCATTTACATAATCTTTAAGTCTGGTAAATCTAACACGCGACTGCAACTAATGACTGAGTAGACAGCAGAGGATATATGACTTGCTTTGCCAGTCTGATAGTGGAGAATCATGATTAACTCTTAGCAAACAGGTGGCATCTGCAAAACAACTTATGCATTTAACCAACACGTGCTAAGCTAAATCGTACAACAACAGCTATCTTCAACACGCACTCCTCGTGTAGCTGTTTAAACAACTTTCACTTTTTGTGACACCGGTTGGAGACGAAATAGCGCGCAACTTGCTACAACTGACAACCCATGAGCCTCTTACCACTTTAGTTTGTTTGAGGAATTGCTGAGCCGCCTTGGTGAACTTGTTTTCCAGCAGAAACGAATACACACATTTGAAAAGATCGCTGGGCACCGAATTTTGCTCCGCCATCTTCAACACGCTCCTTCTGGAAGGGAAGCGTCGAAGTTACGTGTGGGCACGTGTGTAGAACACATGGCGCATTATGTATACGTCATAATATATTTCAGACAAAGATCGTAGAATAAGAGGACAACTCATTCGGTTTAAACAAATCTGCCCAGTTTCCGATCTGAACGTAGGCATTGACCCTCCCCCTTATACATACTGTATATCTGACCTGTCAGGATTTCTTCCACACGTAAAAGGTCTAGCAAAGTATGAAAAGAGTATCCTGTCGGGGGCAGACTGACAATTATGTTTAAAAAAATCTAGCAGGGAAAAGTGAGGGCGAAATCACACTAAAAATATGCTGTATTTGAATTAAACAGATTGTATATATATATATAATACAAATATTGAACATGCTTTTTTCCTTATTATATCACTGTTTTTACACAAAACTTTCGAATTTATGGGCAAAATTTTTTATTGGCCTTGTGATTTATCCATGTATGAAGTGATAAGATAAGATATATATAGCGAGTGTTCAACCAAGTTGTTGATAATTCTGTATGCACAAGAAACATTCTAAGACATTTTTGACTGACAGGATATTTGGGAACAGTTCATCCTGCTACTTCCTTTTCGTCTCTTTTCTTTTCTTTATTGTGACGTTTGAGGTACCCGGAAACAGCGGCAGAGTGATAGCTCTTTACTTCTTTTGCCTCTTTGGGTTTAAAAAATGGTCAGCGACAAAAGAAAATGAATATGAATTATTATAAGAAATAATTAATGTACAGTTTCGTTCGTTTGCGCTGTTGATCTATATATTTGCCTCTTAAAAAAAGAAAAGAAAGAAAAATCTACCTGCTGTCAACATCAGACGCATACATTAAGTGTCATTACCGAACTCCTCCCCTTCCTTCGTGTCATAACATGGTTGCCTTTGAAACGAATAATCTGGCAATGACATTACCCATGCTGTCTGAATTCAGCTTGTGACCCTCAATTTTCTTCACTCGCCATCAGAAAGTGTTTTCGCCATGCCTCGGTATGAACTGGCCCTCATCATGAAGGTGATGCAGCGGCCGGAGACAGCAGCGACCCTGCGGCGGACAGTACAGACCCTGATGGAGCGGGGCGCGGTGGTCAGGGACTTGGAGAACCTGGGAGAGAGGCTGCTGCCCTACAGGATAGCCAAACACAACCAGAGGCATTCCCGCGGTGCCTACTTTCTGATTGACTTCCACGCAGCTCCCAGCATCGTCCCAGGCTTACTCGACCATTTAGACCGAGATGTGGACGTGGTGAGGCCCACTCTGTTGAAGAAGGACACCCAGGCTCCTAGAGAAACTTGCTGTGGCCCTCCTCCTCCTGCTTCAGAGTCCTAGGACGCAAATGGCTCAGTGTAAGGAGCAGTTAAAATAGATAAGGCCTACTGCATCAGTAATATGCATGCACCTTTGTATATCTTACTTGAGAGAGTCACAAGGATGAAATCCACAACAAGTGTTTGAGCAGCATTGTTGATTCTGTTCCCACCTCTAATACACATAAGGCCATAAGACATACTGGTTTCAAGTAAATAGCAGGGGTAGAAGTAAATACATTCACTCATGCTGCTGTAACTGAGTAGCTCTTTGTGTACTTGCACTTCCTAAGATTTTTTAAAGTCAGTAATTCAAGCACTTTTTTTGCTTAAGTATTGTATTTAGCTATATTTTAAATCACATCTATTTCAGAGTACAAATATTGTAGGCTCTCTAAGCATCACAAACTGGGCCATGATAAATTGACAAATTGTGGAGCCTTTCATAGTGAACAGGGTCAGTCAGCAGAGATGACAAAATTAATCTGGCTTTACTTTGTTGGTGCACTTCTTTTTTTGGAATATCTTAAATTTAAAAGGATCTAGTTTGAACGTTGTAGTCTCATTCTTTTAAAATTGCACGGGAAAGATCACATCTAGCCAAGTTATTGTCTCCATAAATTAACTCTAACTTTCACTATGAGTATATTTTAAATGAGCTACTTTTACTTAAGTAGGTTTTTACAGCAATACTTCTACTTTTACTTAAATAAAATATCAGCAAAGTAACAAAACTTCTGCTGGAGTAGCAAATTCTACTACTTCTTCCACCACTGGCCAATAGTCCCATGCCTGGATTACCAGGGGGTCATGAATGGCTCCTTTCCTGTGCACATTTCCAGACGGTGCTTTTTCTTTCTCTTTCTTTCTTTTTTTCTTTTTTTTTTATTAAAGTTGAAATTTGCACAGTCTCACATTTCCATACAACTGTGTTTTATATTCTCAACATTGGACACTGAGAAATTCAGGTATTATCTGCTAGTCCATTTGATGAGGCAGAGCACAATATACATTTTGGTGGCTATGGTAGACAAAACATTGTGCAGTGTCTTGTAAGCTTCACTAAAGTAGAAATATAAATTACTCAGATTAGTTTAGGCTACATGCTCACATACACGTAGGGAGAGACCTAAGGTGGTGGCAACCTTTTAGTTAACACAAAAAAACAAAACAAAACATGATTGTTAATTATCAATTGTAAGGAGAACATGTGGGCTCTCAATATTAAAGTGCCCTCTTGAGTTGAACAAATTAGGAAATACACTAATATACACACTATTTTTAATCTTCTAACCCTAACCCAGTTGTTAAGAGGAAGCGGGACATTCGGACACTACCTTCCTGTGCTGAAGCGGAGAGAACTCGACACCAAATTAGGAAATGTTATGAAGTGAGCAAATGAATAAGTAGAACCAAATGTATCTGCCGCCAAAAGATCTCCAGGGTGACCTCATTGTAGCTTTGATTAACATAAAACAAGGCATCACAAAAAAAGTAAAAGCCAAGAATTGACATGTGAAAGGTCATCATACATAACATCTTAAGAGTTGTGAATAAAGGGTGTTGGCCTTGCTGAGCACAAACATCTTTCTTCATATGGTAATTTCAGATGTGCAACTTTGTACAGACTTCATGGAATGTATGCATAGGACGGCCAGTACCGTAATGCTATTTTTATGGGTGCCATGCTGTGCTGAGTGTGCTGTAACTTGTGTCTGCCTATATAATGACTGTTCCTTCTGTTTTGCAGGGATTCAGAGCTCATATCCAGAAGACACGCTGAGTGATGCTTCCCTCTCTGTGCTTGTTCATATTTGCTGGTCCTTATTTGGATGTAATCATGTTAATAAACTACTCTTTTGTATTGTACTTAAACAATTTGAGCATTGCCTTTTTATTTATTTATTTATTTATTTTATAGATTTCCGGTGTTCTCTTCAGCAGGGTTCTGTTGCTGTGAAGGCAATTTCAGTTCTTGTTTCTGCTCCATCCCTAGCTTGGGCTAAAATGGCATTGCTTTTCTAAAAGTGTCATTAACAAGAAGCACACTAAAGATGGAAATTTACAGCAAAAGTGTCACATTTGATACTTTATCCAGATCAGTGTCTTCTGAGAAAGTCCGTTAGAAAAATTACAACATTGCTATGCAAATTTGGATGGGGTGGTCTCATTGGATTAAATAACACGGTGTAAATAATGACTAAGGACAAATGGCAGATTTACTATTCAAACAGTAGAAGTGGCATTGAAATATTAAAGCTGTCAAATGTGTCTGTTTAGATGCTCAGAAAAGTTCAAGATGCAAGAGATAAGTTAAATGGTCTCATGAAAACAATACATGTAACAAGTAGACCAGCTTCTAGATAGTAGCTATGCGTGCTAAAATAACACTATGTCTTTGATGCAAACAGGACAGGTTTTTCTAAAGTTGTCGAGGAACCATTATAAGGTAATTTTTTCAGCTGGGAAAGGTTCAATAATTCCCCTGAGGAGGTCACAAGTTCCCAAACAGAAACTTCAGCTGCTCTGAAAATATAATAGATTTTTTTGTTTATAATGGGGTTTATTTATTTATTTATTTATTTTTGCCCCTATAAAGATCACTGACTGGAGGTAATAGTCTACTTTTTACCTCTATCCCACTGCACAGTAGACACCATCAACTCTTAGATTTCTTAGATTAGATTTTTTGATTTGTTTAGTTTTTAGTTTTTTTATGTTTTTGGTTTTTTTGGCTTTTTGCTAGCGCATAGGCCACTTTTTAGATTATGAAAAAAAATCGTGATGATACTTTGGCCTGAATAACTGCGCTATCTTTTCAGAAAGCAGAGAAAACATTATTGGTGTTTGTGTGAATGATCACATCGCAGAGACCAAGGGCAAGGCAGAGTCACATGCTTGTCAGGAAGTCAGCTGACAGTGCACCATCATCATATAAGTATCAACAAGGCCCTCGATCTGCATTGCAGTGCTCACAGCTCGACGCCTTCAGCCTGCCTCAGAAATACAGCGACAAAAGAGTCCAAAACAGCGGAGTCATGCTGCTTCTAGCGCTGCTTTTCGTGTCTTCAGGTAATACTACAAACAAGAGAAAACGAACAGTGTATTATCTAATGTAGGCGAAGCGATTCCGACAATTGTCATTGTTATGAAGAGAGCGAGGTGATTGTATAACAAAGTGCGTTTCATCTAAGTGCGGAAGCGTTTCAAACTGCTCTTGGTAAACATCAACATAGCGGCTACCATTGCTAACCTGGCTACTGATCGCAAGCTTATACTTTTATCAACCGACCCTTGTGTTTTACACTCCCAAATGCACCTGCCACACCTAAATACATCCACCATGATTACTGGCAAATGTCGGCTGTTTTTCCTTGCGATATCAAAGTGTCAGCACGCGGCTAACGTTAGCTTGCTAGCTAGCTAACGCCACGGCTAATTACTGCTATAGGCTAACGTTCGCTAACAATAAAGTTTGGTAGCCTGTGCTGTCTCGGCTAAACATTATATTAATAAGGGACAATTAATGGTCTGGGCCAATATAGCCGTGCACCCACCTTCAATAAAACACAAAAGAGTTGCTAATTGTGTGCTCATCCACATTGAGTTTTATGTCAAACTTTAACCTGTCTTAAACGTTTTCAACATGTACCATATTTGTATATGATGATGTATGATAATATCGTAACCACGGATCTTTTCTTAGTCTTATTAGTCGCAACTTTCGAGAATAATTTGGTAACGTTGATCAGTTTGTTCGGTATTTTGTATTTTTGAATAATAAGGACAGAAAAGCTTTAAGTTGTGTTGCAAAATTCAATATGATGTAATCTTTTGATTTACGTTGACTCATAGACCAGACTCATAGGCTACCCGCTTTTACTGTGAATGTATAAATGTGATAATTGTGCTTTGTTAACTTCCTTGAAATGACAGCTTTGGTTTAATGGGGAACCTGAATTTTATCTTTGCCACCAGCGAGTTTCATTTCAGCTTTTCTATCACAGCTCCTTTGAGGCTTCATACTAAGAACCTCGGTCTTGGTACCGATTTTTGCCTCTTTTTCCTGGATGCATTTTGTAGCTAGACTTACCAAGGTGTGCACAATTACCTTGGCCTACATATTTGACACTACTGTCCTAGGTTGCACTTATCTCTTGACAAAAGTGGGACACTGAAATAAACAGACAACTTATTGCAGCTATGAAGCTTTGCGTGACTGCAACAGCCACCAGGCTATTTATACCATTGTTTATTGCCTTGGTTGTGTGACATTTTGAATATGGTTCTGAAATGAATATCATTCATTTACTTATCAGACCACAGGCAGTGGTTTCATGCAGACCATTGGCAGTATTGGTTCATAAAATTCATGGCATCTGTGCTCTGTGTATTTAGCACTTATCTTGGTTCTTATTTTCTTCCTTAAAAAAAATCACAATGTTCTCTGTTTGAACACAGACATTCTTGGTACATAGGCATTCCTAAAAGATGCATAGGCTTAGCTCTCCATCACAATGTCTACCAAACTTTTTAAGCGAATAAGTCACCTGCTACATTGAAGTTATCTGTCACTTGCCGTGGCTGAACAATGCTATCTGCTAAATCCCAGGCCCATTGTAGTCTTTTGTGTTTCACTGTGGCACGTGATGTTGATTCACTTCAGATGAAGTTTGTTATGTGAGAATCATGATCATGGAAAGTGACTCAGATAGGCCCTGACAGGCCAGTCTTTTCTGCTGACTGCTTGTGACGGAGCCCCTCAAGCTTTAACTTGTATTGCGTTTCAACTTGATGACCTAGTTGTGAAGCTGTGCAAAGGTAATAGAAAAATGCAGCATGTGTCTGTATACTGCACTTAAGTTTGTCATGGCTAATGTTAAACTTTTTACTGCAGTACTCAAGCTGCTTGCAAAAGATATTTTCCACTATGCAAGGATTGTGAGGGTGCCGCCGGCCTTGTTAAGAACAGCTTGTTATTTAGTTCGACTGATCATGTGACGTGCAAAACATGGGAGAGTATGAGAGCTTGTCCTGTATTTGTGTGGGTTTAATGCTGAATGGGAGGGGCTTGTCACTGCTCTGTGTAACTAAAGTCTGAAGGTTCCTTGTCAATATAGGCTGCTCTATCTTTCTAATTCCAGCCGGTTATCATCAAAGTACACTCGCTGGTCTGGACTGTTGGTACTGATCGGTTTGTGCTCTGCTGAGGGATCTGTGTCTTTTGTCACATTGATGTTTTTTAGGGGAGAGGTTTCGTTCCTGAGAGAGTTTCATTTTGAGTCAATCCTTAAAATAGACCAGCCCCTTTCATATGGCATGGTTGTGTGGTGGTTACATATTAACAACACACACATATTGAAGAAACTTGAAAATCGGGAAGTTATAGTCTTGACCTCAATGCATAATGACCTGAGTCATTATGGATTGAGGCCATTGAGCCTTTTTGTTTATGACCAAGTTGTCCTTAAAACTAATGACCATAAGCACTAAGCCCACTCTAGAGCCTGTTATTTGCAAAATAATTCAAAATCGTCTTTAAGCCAAGAGCCAGTTGAGGTAAAACTGGTGCAGTAAACAACTGTGCAATATGAGGATGACGCCATAGACTCCATTAACTTATATAATTTGCCAGGGCCTCCACCAAAGCCCCCCCCCAAAAAATGAGGAAGTACTGTTGGAGAGTTTTAGGTGCTTTCCATATTACTTTTCACTTAACTAAGGAGCTTAATCTTTTTTTTCCTTGTATTTTGGACCAAAAAAAAAAGATATGTAACCATTATTCATTACCCACTTCTCTTTTAATGAGGCATTCGTTTGTGTTATTTTTTCTTTTTCCGCTGATTTAAAGAATTCTCTTCTGGTCTGCTCACAGCTGACTCGCAGAGAGAGAGCGAGGTTTGGGGAGGGGGGTGTTTTATTTTGTGTCAGATTTAGGGGGCTTGACAGTGTGAGGCAACAGGATTTAGTTTGTTCTTCTGTATGGTATGGTAAGTATGCAACAGTTAGGTGGGGTATTTGTAAAGAATGTTGTTTGTCCTATTTCCAGTGTAGATGTTTCCCTGTTACACATCTGGGGTAGAGAAATTAGAAATCCATTATGTTGAGGATGTAGTTAAACGTGGGAATTCCCCCATTACATGGTATTTAGGCAGAATCTGTCTCTTTTGGTAAGGGAGACTGATCAAAGGATATGATAGATTCACAGCTCTATATTCTGGTAGGCTAATCTTCTCAAAGCAAAGGTTCTTGTTTCTGTTTGTTTTGTTATATTTTGACCATTAGCTTATCGTCTAGATAAGATGGGGACTGAGAGGAAACTCGTGTCAGTACTTTGACAAAATGCTGACTAACAAGAGAAACTTGTTGCTCAAGAAAATACAAAAACAAATGGTGATTTCTGTGCCATATCTATGTCCTTATATGCTGAAATAAACCACCCAGGTGCAGTGAAGGTGTATACCACCTGATCTCCGTTGAAGGGGTCCTAATGATGTTCTTCTGCGCTTCTGTCTTGCAGCGGTAGCCTCCCCTCTGCTGGGCACTGAGCAGTGTGCTCGTGGCCCCCCCTACTGGTGCCAGAATGTCAAGACAGCGTCCCTGTGCGGCGCCGTGACTCACTGCCAACAGAACGTATGGAACAAGCCCCAGATGGTGAGCCTCTAACTGCGTTACCTCTGCGATGAAATGACAGATTAGACAAATGATACACGATCCTACTACAAATGAGCAAGATTGGTCCAAAAATAATCGGTCAAAAAACGTTGTAAGGGGTGGAGTTTAACTGGAAATTAGCCATAACTCTTTTTTTTTTTTTATTGAATCAGCACAAAACTTTGCACATATTTTGAGGAGTGTTCATTGAGCACATTTGCAATGCGCTTCACCCTTAGTGGGCGCCACAAATGTGAAAAGTTTATATCTCGTTATTGACTGCATAGATTTGTACAAAATTCGCTTTGCACAAGCTGGGGTCATGACTCAGTCATTTCAACAAATCTGAATTTCTAGACATTTCACATTGAAAACTTCAAAAATAAATAAAATAAAGTGAAAATAAAAATTACTACCTGCATGTCCTAGAGCCATTTTCTCAACCATAGGGCCGCGGCGCCAACTACTGGGCCGCGAAAAACTTAAAACTTAACTAAACTTAACACTTAAAGTGTTAATATTTAAATGGGCCCCGGGCCACTTTGTAATTGGAAAATTGGGCCCCGAGGTCAAAAAGGTTGAGAACCCCTGTCCTAGAGAACAGGAGTTTTTTCAGCACATCCACTGATATGTGACAAAAGTTTGCCTCACTGCAACCTATGGTCAAGTCGGCAGTCCATCACTGTGTTTTTCAAAATATGCAAAAATCAATTAACATCTATATCGCCAGTCTTTATTCAAATCCTACCAAAATTGATGCACATTGTTGTGCAGATGCTCGATATCACGTATTTCAAATGGTGTTCAGATGTGTCAAACAATGAGTCTGCAGTGTTATTCAGTGTCTTACTGTAGTTTTACTCTATGCACAACATGTTCTGTTTCGCCAAATGTTTGATCAAACTTCGCCAAAATCGTTGACAATACATCTGATATCAGCAGAATGTTGCGATTTAAAAAAAAAAAAAAAAAAAAATTCTCAGAATTGTATCACAAATAGCAAAATTGTTGTGAATATTTTTTTTAAGCTTAAACTGACAAAAATGGCCCAGCTTGTCCTTTGCCATTTTGTTTGGCGGTCACAGAAAAGCAGCATTAGCTCTGGGTTAGTCAGCTGCCTCTGAACCCGCTCTTTAATTTTGGTCTATTGAACTGCTTCCCTCTGTTCACCGTGGAAAGATCTGAACCCGCACATTGCCGCTTGTTCCTGTTTTGACTTTTTATTTGTTTATTTTGACAAGGACAGCCTCTGTAACTTGTTTTCTCAATACCTATATATTTCCATCAGTTTGTTTATAAATGGACACTTTCTCTTTTTTTCAGAAATCCGTGCCATGTGAACTGTGTAAGGAGGTGTTGGCTGTGGTAGAACAGCTGCTGAAGGACAATGCTACTGAGGTGACATGCAAAAATCCCTGTCTTTCTGTAATCTTCTAAAGTTTTTATTTAATCTCTAACAAGCCACTGAGGTGGCTGCTGTTATGTTTTCAAGACATAAACACATGTTAATTTGAAAATTGCAAAATATTTATACTTTTTTTCTTTTGATAACACGGGTTATTCTTGGGATTACAGTCTGAGATCCTTGGGTACCTGGAGAAGGCTTGCCAGCTAATCCCTGATGAGGGCTTGACTGCAGAGTGCAAGGAGATGGTGGACAGTTACTACCCTATCATTGTTGGAATCATAACTGGAGAGCTGGTGAGCACTGTCAACCTCGCCGTCCAGGTCTTAGTCTGTTTTTTTTTTTTTTCAGTTTAAATATGGATTAGAAACCTGTGGGAGAAGCTCCAGGGCCATAAGCACTATCTGAAACACCACTGCCTCTGTGTGCCAGTGCCAAAACAAGTAAACCTCTAAGGTGTGCAGGCAATATAGGCTTAGATGATGTCAGATGAGCTTAAGATGAGATTTAATAATCTCCTTAAATCGTCTTGATGTTCAGTTTGTGTATCAGTTTATCTCCCTGCTTAATCTGAGACTCTTAAATAAAGCTCTGTCTGCCTCTCTGAATCAGAGAAAGGGAAAAACAGAAGTGGCTGTGAAGGGGAAGTGCAGGGAGCTGAATAAGGGCCATTGATGAAGAAGTGAAAACTAGTCTACATGGGAACAGAGAGGCCGTTGTCAGGCCATTGCTAACCCCCGTGACTGACAGGATCTAGTGTATTGCTGTCTTTGTTTAACTTTCACCTGCTACAGCGACTCTGAGAACTGCTTAAAGTGACATTTCTTAGTAGATTTAGAATAAAGGTACAGGAAGCTGTATCTTCCCCCTAAAAAATGTCACTCCATGTAAGATCGTCATGTGATGGTGATTGTGTGAGAGCACAGCAACTCAAGAACAGCACATGATAGAGATGTCATACTTAAACGGGGGGTTCCCCGAAGATTTTGGGAGTACCTTGATACAAACAGACGTACATAATGAGGATTTTCTTGAAACTTCCAAAACTCCTTAATATTTAAAGAAAAGGAGTTCATATCAATACCACTCATATTCTGTGTGGTGAAAAGTGTGCTAATGTGGAAATATTTGCTAAATAATGCATTAATTAGCTTAATTACCCCATTAACATAACTGGCTCTGTTTGATAGGGTGATTCTGTCAACATGAGGCAGCTCAAAGGGCTGCTGTTTCCATTGTTACTGTGAAATCATAGCAAGTGAATCATAGGAAACTGTCAACTTGCCTGTTCTGAGAGCTCATTTACAAGCTAATGTGTATGCAAAGTACTGTGTTACGTTCATCTCGGTCACAGATTGACATAATCGCTAACCCTGTAGGTTATAGCAGGCATTGTTTATTAAAATGTATTTATTTATTTACAGCATCTTTGAGTACCTTGAAAGGCGCTCTATAAATAAAATGTATTATTAAATAGGAAGGGCTTGTCATGATGTCATGAAGTAAATATTTTCCGGTTCACAGGGTCTATCTTTTTTGTTTTAAATATGTCAGGTATTGATATGATCCACTGGTGTGTGTGTGTGCGTGTGTGTTTAGGAGGATCCTGGTGTGGTCTGTGCAGCCATGGGTCTGTGTCGCTCTCAGCAGTCTGCCCTGGCTCGGGCCCACGAGCAGCTCCAGTCCAATGATATCCCTCAGGTTGACCTTGCCCAGCAAGTGGCCCCCTTCATCCTCAATGTGCCCCAGCTCCTCTATCCCCAGGAGAGCCCCAAGCAGGAGGCCCCCAAACAAGAGGCTCCCAAGCAGGTACACTACTGTTTAATTTCCCTGATGATGAATGTGTCTGTCCAAGTGGGTGTTGTCCTCATTCGATCCCCGGGTTTTATCTTGCCTGTAGGAAGCTGGTGATGTGTGCCAAGACTGCATCAAGTTCCTGACTGATGCTCAAGAGCAAGCCAAGGAAAACGCTTCTTTTGTCAACAGTCTCATTGAGAGTATTGAGAAGGATTGTGACCTGCTGGGGCCTGGCCTCTCTGACCTGGTGAGAACCCTGGATAAATAACTGGGATAAATAAGGGTTTTTGCTCTCACAGTTTTGTATATGGTAGTTATGTTTTGACCGTGCCTTCCTCCATTGCAGTGCAAGCAGTATGTCAGCCAGTATGCTCCTGTTGTTGTCCAGCAACTCATGTCTATGGTAAGTCTTACAACCCCTCTGCTCCATTTTCTTCACTCTTAGAGGAAAGTTCAGAAAATCCTTTTTCATCCTTTGTCTACTTAAAGTGGAAGTAAATAGCCAGTATTTGCTAATGCCCAATTATGAGCCTAATGAACTGGTCACTGGAACTAATGGGTCTGTGATAATCTGTATGTTGTGACATAGAGCCCATACCAGTCTTACAGCGCCACCTTGCCTGCTGACTTAAATTCATTCACATTTCTTAATCGCTTTATTTTTTTTGCTTTTGTTCCTTTTTATTCTTTTCTCCCCTCCATTCATCTGTCTTCCTGCTATGTTTTGCCTGCTCTGGGTTTTGTGTGCTGATCCCAGGAACAGGTAGGTCTCTTCTGTGTTCAGCCCCTAGCTTCTCACCCTTAGCTTCCGCTTCTGTGCTGTCCACTACTAGTGCTACTCACCTGACGCTGTAGAGCCGCATGGAAATGTTTGTACTGTTTTGAATGCAACTACTGAATCTAATCCGACCACTCTACTTGTTTGGCTGGTAGGTTACTTGCATTGGATGCCTGCTGCAACACTACTGACAAAGAGCCAGATTGAATTATGTTACTCATGTCATATATGCCGACAGTGCTTTCACATTTCATTTGCTCTTTGATTTGGTTTATATAAGTAAGTCAGTAGCTGGTACAGCTAAGTAATGCATGGGTATTGGGTCAAGCAAAAGGGAATCTCTTTCTTCAAACTTTGTATTAAAATCCAACACCAGCTCCGGGATATGGCTGTTTTACTGTGGCTGGTCTTGTTGGGTTCCTCTCGGTCCGAGTACAGAGCTGCACAAGGAAACTCATTTTGCCAGTATGGGTGTATGTTGCTCTGTGTTTGTTGCAGGCAAAAGGCAGTTGTCATGTATCTGTCCTTTTGAACAAACACAAAGATATTGCATGGATCCTGTGAAATGGCATAGTTTATCCTAACAGCATGTGATGTGGCATGCTTAGTAGGCCACAAGTTGGCATCCAAACCTGAGTGTCTAATTTTACCGTTTATTCTCTCCTCAGCAACCTAAGGATATCTGCTGCAACGCTGGCTTCTGCCAGAAGAAGTCCTTTCCCATGCTGAAGCTGCAGGCTGCCAAGACAATCCCTGCTACCAAGACTGTACCTGCCTTCAAGATGTTCCCTGCCACCAAGGTGGAACCTGCCCAAGACCTCAAGCCTGCAAAGGTAAGCCATTAGAGGCATGGTGGGAATGCTTGATTTATGAAATAGCATCAATGCTTGATATTGCCAAAGGTGATAATAAGGCTTGTGGTTGTATATATGTGATGTTGATATGTTGATTTTTTTTTTTTTCTTTTTGTTGTTGTCTGTGCTACAGCACATGGTGCGTGTCAAGGACTCCCCCCAGTGTGCCATCTGTGAGTTTGTGATGAAGGAAGTGGAGAGCATGTTGGAGGATCAGAAAACAGAGGTGGGACTTCTGCTGCTTGATGCATCTGACATGTAACATTTATGTAACTTTACAGTCTGTGACCTGAGCTCTGATGTCAAACTGCCCTGTGTGTCTGTCTCAGGAGGATGTGATCCATGCTGTGGAGAAGGTGTGCCAAGTGCTGCCCTCCTCTTTGACTGCCCAGTGTCAGGACCTGATTGAAGCCTATGGCCAGGCCATCATTGAGCTGCTTGTGCAGCAGGCTGACCCCAAGACTGTCTGCACTGTGCTTGCACTCTGCAAGGATGCTAGCCGCGCATATATCCGTAAGCTCCCACCCTTCACAGCACACTGAATGTTTTGCAGATAAGAATTTTTAGAGTTGGTAGGCAAAAGCATCACTGAGAGTGTTATGACACTGACATTTCAATTTTGTATGGCAACTTAGTGCCAACAGTAGGATTATAAAGGGAAAGACTGTAAATATTTCCAGAAAAATGATTAAAAAGTTAGTTCAGAGTGTGTAAATTTTGGTTTATTGTTCACATTGCCTCACCAATGAATATAAACAGTTATCCTGCAGGAGGCGCAATAGAATGCACAGAACCACAGGATGAATTCAAGAGGTCTTTTCACCCTCACATCATTATATAGAAATACTCACCTGAATCTCTCCCAGGTGTTATTTGGAATTTCATTTTGTGCACTCACTCACTGTATATGTAACGGCTGCAAGACTCTCACCAGAAACTACCAGAACACAGTCAGTGTGCTTCATGCTGACTTCATGCTGACTTTGTAATAGCAGATTTGCTATTACCAAGTTGTCTACCACAAATTTTTTTTCCCATGCTAGCTCTAGTAAATGATCAGCAACCAATGTACTGTGAAACCTCTGTCATTCATCAGTTGGCTTGTTTTTGGGGAAAACAGTGCCCTTTTGTTTTGTTTTGTTGTTTTATTCTAATTCATTCTGTTGTAATTCTCTCCCCAGCTGTAATGAGCCAGGATAAGTTCAAGGCCGGCGGCTTCTGTGAAGTGTGCAAGATGGCTGTCCGCTACATCGATGGCATCCTGGAGCAGAACGCTACCGAGGCAGAGATTGAGGACGCTGTGAGAAAAGTTTGCAGCTTCCTACCTGAGTCTGTGCAGTCTGAGGTGAGGTGTTGTAATGTCCTGGCCTGTGTCGCCCTGTTTATCAGCACATGACTGTTGTTCATTAACCCCACTATCTCTGTGCCCTGTGTCAACAGTGTGACCAGTTGGTTGAACAGTATGAGCCCATGCTTGTCCAGCTGCTGCTCCAGATGCTGGACCCAGACTTCGTGTGCATGGTGAGAAGTGAATTGATTTATTTGTCACAGAATAATTTAAATCTTCATGTCAGTCACTATCACTCAGGATGTTTGACTTTCTTGGGTTTATCGGGGAACATGGTCACCCTCTCAGCCAGAAATCTAACAGACCTAGGTTGTTTAATACCCAATGCTATGGCTAATATGTCAATGAAATTGGTTCTTGAAAATGTTCCCAAATCAACTTCCAGGACAGTGAAAGGTTATCTGTGTTGCATTACAGTCTTGGCCCTGGGTTTATGAACTGACAGTGTGTGTTTGGTGTGTTAACAGAAAGTGGGAGCTTGCCCTGAAGCTCTGCACAGACTGCTGGGAACAGAGCAGTGCAGCTGGGGACCTGCGTTCTGGTGTAAGAACATGGAGACAGCAACCCGATGCAATGTGAGTAGTAACGCCACAAGATGGCACTGAAACAACGTCTGTCTAGTCAGTGAATTTGATGAGTCAGTCATGGGGATTTATATTTTTTCGAAGGGTAAAACTTATCAGCAAGAAATTGTATTTAAAAATGTATATAGTTATTCATTTGTCATTACGTCTCAATTTTATATACTGAGTTTTCTTGAGACTTTTAAAGAGAGAAGTTGGCTTGAAGAGGCCTGTAACTGGTTTTGGTTCTGTCTTTCAGGCTGTGGCTCACTGCCAACGTCACGTGTGGGCATAGAGGAAGAGGACCAGAACAATCTGACCTTTAGGGACTTAAAGATAAAATACTGTAGCGCTGCTTCCCAGTTTTAATAAATTTGTCTCGTTTTCCTTTTTTTTTTAAATGAATAGATTTAAATGACTGGAGTTTGTGTATGTTAACTTGATATTTTGAATGGCAATATGGGGGAAAGGGACTGGACTTTGAATTAGTTTTTTGGGGGGGAGGGAGAAGGGGAGTGAATAAATGTATAGTGGCTTAAGGCTCTGCTTGTTTTTAGTTACTGCTTCACTTTGAGCAGGCGTCACGAAGCTTTTCTCTAGGGCTTTGCAGATTTGCATCTTTTGGGGTGTAATGATTTATTTTGCGCGTTGGGTATGGTGTTTGTAGGATCATTATTTCTATGTCACATGTTGCACAAAGCTGGCAGAGAACTAGATGGCCACTGTCTGATGGATGCGTCTTCAGGCACATGTGCTCCCTTCTCCCTGGATAAACTGATGGCCGACAGAGGGCTGCTTGGTGTATTAACCATGCCTCGTATTACTTAAAGAAAGTTTGTTTTTGTAGAAAATGTTGAACTATATTGTGTGTGCGTGTTCTAAGGAGCTGATATGGAGGGAAAAGATTTGAGTGTGTACCTTCCCACCCAACTCCATTATTTGCACTCTCCCACTCAGTTTGAAAATCAGTTTCTAACTTACTGGAAGCATCTTACACAATCACGGTCTGCTTCATACCCTGAGACAACTGGTGATCTGTAAAATTTTTAACAATTGAAATAAAGTGATCCAAATCCACTCCGATTTCTAATGTTACTTCACTGGAAATTCACATGGTTGAACTGAATTTCTGACTTACATATAATTAATAGTTAGTTACTGTTAAGAAGCTTATTATAGATTTATACAGTTATTAGCCTATTTATTCCATTGTAGCCATAGTATTATGTAGACATCACTGTGAATTGCTTAAGTAGCCTGTCATCTCTGATCACCAATGTTTCTGTTTCATGCTACACGATAAATTATGAAATGATAAAAATAAAAGTACAGGTATAACTATTGAAAATTTATTCGTCAAAATAAGCATACATTTTCCAGTATCTCACTAAAAGAGATTCGTCATTGTGTGATTACAAGAAATTCTTTTTATTTTCTAAACAAAAATGATCGGATGAGCTGTTTTTGATGTGGCCTCTGCAAATTATTGCATGGGTCATAGTGTGCCCAAATTGTCAGGATGTTACCATAGCTGAGATCAGTTATAGGAGGTAGTCCAGAATAGCTGCATTTTACTGTTAGCCTACTGGCAGATCTTGCTGTACAAAAAACTGTTGTTAATAATAAGTAATAATGAATTCTCAAGCAGAAATAAAGCCACAGATTAGAAGTGTTACTCAACTTAAGAAGAAGGTTCATTTAAATAGTTGTGGTTACTTTCCACCACTGGTAAAGGCATTTGTACATGTAAATGATGTCAGAAATGGAAGCACTATACCGGAAATGTTCAGCCACCACATCCACAGACACGGAGAAAACAGGTTGGTGAAAGGTAAACAATTTATTCATTTTACAAAACCACTGAGATATAGATGAAACCACTGTAACTGTACCTGAGTGGGAGCAGGGTAAACCCACCCAAAATAAATGCTAATATATTACTTATTACTTTAATGTAATTAATTACAAGCCTAATTACAGCTGAGTACTAAGTCACCCAATACAATCAAAGCCAACATTCTAAAGCATTTTCTAACTGTATATCCCTCAGTGGGAGTGGTACTTATTTTCCGTCCACATAATTTAAATTGAGGTTTATCAGCACCATCTGCAGACAATTACACACCCAAAACTCAACCCGTTAAAGCAAAGAAAAATAAACAAGCTTTGGGATATTTGTGTTAATGCTTAAAGAGAAGCTTTGTTGTTTGGTTACATGTCCCTTAAAATGGACTTCACCTTGTTCTAGGTGGCTTAAATCACCACTTATATCTTGACTTTGTGGATAAAAATATTTGAGTGAACTAATGAACATAAAAATACATCTATTAATGTGAGGTATGAAGGAATTTAAAACTTTCTGGTTTCAGTACTGAGCTAAACTTAATGCTTTGCACCTTTTCTTCACATAGCAGACAACAGGCCTTGCTTGTGCATGCTTTATTTATGTTTTGCAGTTCGGGTATTAATCAGCAGGGGGTGCACTGACTCCATCCTACAGCCACACAGTCTGAAATGTAGCTTAAAGGAACAGTTCATTAAAA
>OMKZ01027099.1:6360-19181 GCA_900302535.1 Neoniphon sammara
ACAGGCATCCTTTATGGGGCAAATGCTTTCTTTGTATTTGACAGTGACAAATCAGAGGCTAGTAGTGTTCAAGACATCGAGGGCAACATGGAGGTAGTGATAAAGAAGATTCCCAGTGTTGAAAATGAGGGGAAAGCTTCTTTTCAACTGACTGACGAAGAAACATCCTTGACCAACAATTTCTCCTGCAAATTCCATGGTGACTTCAATCTTGAAACTAACCCTACCACGTTTGAAGATGCAGTGAAGACCTACCAGCAACTTCCAAAACTACTGGCAGAAAAGGAAGAGAATGCTGTTCCACTGAAGGTCTGGCTGACACCCTTGAGAAATCTGGATGCTAAAGCTGCTCAAATCGTGAACGAGATCAGCACTGGATTAGTGAGGAAGGCTCAGAATGCTATGGAAGAGTTGAATGAAATAGTGATGAGATGCAACGATTCTCTGGAAGACAAGGTAGTGAAGCATTTTCCAAGGATTCACAAGAAGGTGGACACCTTCAAAAAACTGTGTAAAGATTATGCATTTACCCTGCGACAGACCATGGCCAAGAAACTTCCATCCATCCGGGGCGGTGAAGAAGATGAGAGTGCACTGGAAAAACTCTTCCAAGACAGAGACAAGTCACCATTCAGCAACACACACCTAAACAAGTGGATGGATTCTGAAGAGAGAGAAATCAGTGTCTTAAGGTCCTGTGTGGACATGATGGAGGGAACAAAAGCAAAGATTGTCCACAGTAGGAAAGAGTTGGATAGAGAGATTTTTGCTCCACAAGTACACCAAGCGTTATGTTTTGTTTTCACCTGCCTGGAAATTACTGATCCCTACCTCAGCGTGTTAGCCGACTACTTGGATTTGCCTACTAATCTGGATTTCAAGCCACCTGCACGGGACCAGTGGTACCTCTCATTCGAAGTGGCAACCAAGATGAGAGAAAAAGCCAAAAGTTTCCGTGACTTTGCTAAAGCCATGGAGAGCAATGACAGTGTTGCTTTCCTTGTAGCTCCTATTGCAAATGAGAAATACAAGGGAGCGACCATCTACCATTACAAGGAAGGCTCTCGGGTCACTGATGATTTTTCAAGGCCTGAACTCTCTGCTGTGGAAAAGCTAACAGACAAAACAGAGTTACTCTGGTGTAAGTCATTTTTCCAGTATTTTTCCAGTTTAAGTCAAAATTGAGGTACACAAAGCACTTTCCTTCAGAAATCCTCAACGGGTTTTAGGCAATTAAACGTATATGTATGAATGTCTTAGAAACATCAACATTATGTCCATGCATTTTTACAATATGTCCACATTAAACAACTGGAAATGAATATCTTAATCACTGTATGATTGCAGAGCATTGTAAACTGCAGTGTGAACGGTGATGAAGATGACTTGTAACAGATTCTGTCTTGGTCTCTCCATCAGATGCCTGTGATCTCAACATGGACCCAAACACAGTGCAGAAGTTCCTTGAACTTTCTGACGGCAACAAGAAGGCGACATTTAGAGGAAAACGCTCGTATGCTGACCACCCAGAGAGGTTCGACCACCACAATCAGGTGTTGTGCAAAGAGGGGCTGACTGGGCGCCATTACTGGGAGGCAGAGTGGAGTGGATGTGTTGGTGTAGCCGTCACGTACAAAGGAATTGGCAGGAAAGGGGAACGTCAAGAGTGTGAGTTTGGTCGTAATGACAAGTCCTGGACTATGTCTGCTTGGAGTGATGAAAACATAGGTGATACGTACACCGTCATTCACAATGGGCGGGAAATTTCTATCTCTGACGCCCTTGCTGGTATCAGACGAATTGGCGTGTATCTGGACTGGCATGCTGGCACCTTGTCCTACTACAATATCTCCTCTAACACACTGAGTCACCTCCACACCTTCCGCACCAAGTTCACTGAGCCTGTTTACCCTGGCTTCTGGGTTGCCTTTCCATCCTGCTATGTGTCCCTGTCTCAGGTTCAGTAAGACCGATGTCTCAGGCAGAAGGTCTAGGAAGTCTCTTTCTGTTTCTGGCACACACACACACACACACAAAGTGATAACAATGACCACATTGAGGGCAGTGTTTGTAGGCTATTGATTTTTCTAATTCTTAAAGCTCCTGCTCACATGCCATGATGAAAATCAATGCCATGCAGACATAAGAGTTTCAGTCTAAAGTATAAATGAAATGTGCCACTGATATCTGGGTAACATCTTAAATCTGAAGCAGTTGATTTTTATTAATAGCTCACAAAAATCACTCAAAACTTTGTGTGATCATAGAAAGCTGCATAACAGTAAGCATTGACAAACAGTTTGACCTTTTCTTGCATGGTAGTGCCTGGCATAAATGTTTCCTTTATTGTAGGTGTATCTTTATTTAACATTTAGCATTTTAGATGTACTTCCCTCCAAATCATTGCATAGAAATCTTTGAGGTATTAAGGCTGAGGTAAAATCAATTATGATAGCACGGGGGTAGAAAAAAGTGCTTATGAAACTGAAGGGTTTCATTATTATTATCATTACGGGTAGCTGAAGTGCTTTTTGTTTAATTTAGGAATTGCAGTTTTTCCTTCTTTATATTTAAATGATATTGGGATTCCATTGGGGTAAGACAAAGAAAAAAAAATCCTTCTGTCCTTTCAAAAATATTTTCCAAGGGATAATATCAGAGTAGTCTCATTTTTTCCCCATTGACATTAATGTTTATAAAGAGTCTGATCCCAGACTCAAACTGTTTTCAAGCAGCTTGCAGAGGAATGCTGCTGCCTTGAGTAATGTAATCCATTATTTTAAATTACATGGCGTCCATGATTGTCGTGGTGTCATGCAGACCTGCAGTAGACTCAGCAGAACAGACAGCAATAGCTTCTGACTGTGGCAAATACATTGTTAAGTTTAGACTTTGCATTAATGGCAATAAGCATAAAAATAAGACAACACTGATATTATCTTTAATAGGTAAAACGTGCCACTCAGGAAGTCTCTGATCGGCTCTGTTTCTTACTCTAATCCAGGGTCAGTTTTGTCACAAGGTGTTCTGAGTCAGCTTTAGTATTTTGTTGGATGCTGAAGATGTGGGAGATCTGGGGAAGTAGGATCAGCATATGTTCAGTATGTTCCTACAGTGATGACACTCTGACACCTGTTGGATATGTTTGCTCTCTCCTTGACAAAACCATTCAATAAAGTGGAGACCTGAGTTGAACACTGTGTACTGACTTTTTGTGTTTTACTTGCTAAAAAGTCAGCGGCTGAGCCAATGGGGAAATTGCGTCCTTGTAGCAGAGAGAGGGATGTAGGTAAGGATAGAAAATATTCAATATACTAAAGATAATGCAAGTAATTATAACCAGAGAACACATTCTTCAATGATTCTTCTATTATTCAGTGAATATGATTCAACTGAAAGATGCCAACTGCAGGTTTACAGTAAATGTGCATTTTAAGATTTTAAGATTATTAAAAAATTAAAGATGAAGCCAAAAGCTAGCAGAAATGTGTCCCTGTGAAATGCCCTTGCATTTGTCCATTAATTCCTGGTCAGTCGTTTCTGATGCATGAAGGCTACAGCCTCATCCAGCTCCATCTGGTTTCTCATTCTGAATATATTCACAACAATGCTTAAGACAATATGGTGTTCTTATACCAAAACCACAAGGATTAACTGATCGCTGACTGAGGTCTTCAACCTGGAGGAAAACATACAACTACAAGGATCAAGATAATGAAACATAGCCTTCAATATTTGATAAAAGTATCCAAAGTTTTCCCAAAGCTTATATATAGAGCGAAATAGACTATATCTGGTTTTACCCTGATATTTACCAATATGAAATGTAAGGAAAAATCTGACAGTGATCATGAAAGACAGAGCTCATTGGTCTTAGAAGCATTTCCAAACCTAAAATGGTATCACAAATATCTGACAGTGATAGGTTTACAGTGCATGGACTAAAAGTCAATAAAATCTCTAGTTAATTGAATGCCCCCTTCTCCCTTTATCCACCCAGTATGTCCTCACCTAGAGAAGTTGTGTGGGTAAGCAGAGCTGCTTGCTGCTGGTGAGTCTTACTCGCTTCCAACTGGGGCTTCCAGTGTGATGATCTGTGATGTTGTGTGAGTCTTTATATCCAATCGGATGCCCTCTAGCTACTGACCCCTCCCTCTGACACGCCTGCAAGCTTTGCATAATTTTGCGGGACTTTGTTGCAGGGCGAGCTTCAAAGGACTGGGCGGGGGACAGTTTGAATGTTTTTCATTTTGCCTGCCTTCATTAAAACTCTTTTTAAACAGATGGAACAGATGTAGAGGACACTGCTCAATTTTGCATGCAAAGCTTTATCATGTGTCTCACGTCTGTTGTAGACTGTTAAGGTTCATCCACATCATCTGATCAGCTGATGTGATTTGGGCCATTTCAACCTTATTGGTTACACATTATTATGGTTACAGTTTTAATATTCAACTTAGTCTCTGAACTTTGTATTAGTTGAGTTTCACAGTTGAGTCTCACACACACACACACACACACACACACCTGTCCCCATGAAGTCTCCAACACACTTGCACCGTTTGCATAATTCTTTGTAATTTTCCTTTGGCGAATTTCAAAAGTCTGCTCCACACAATTTGATAATTACCAATTTAGCATGCCTTTGATTTTTCACACACTAGGAAAATCATGTAATTTTTTTCAACAAGTTTAGAATAAATTTTCAACAGCTTTCCTGTAAAGCTTTGTCTGTAGTAGCCTTATGTAAGGTTGTGGTTATGTTAGGTTTATTATGTCCAGGACATTTAAAATAAACTGGGATTGATATACAACTTTAATTCTTATTCAAGATTTTGTCATTTGATCTTTCTAATACTAACAATGAAGCAAGAATAAACATTTTACAGATTTTATTTTTCACTCTAATCCCTCTTAGACAGTTAAAAAAAACATTATACAGATTCTGTGTGCATTTTTTTAATTAAGTTTGTAATTTTAGACTTAACCTTCTGTCCTGCTTCTCTTGTCTCCTGATTCTTTTAGTCAAGTTTAGTAACTCAAAATGGCAGATGAGTAATCATGCGGTATGCTATTCCACAATGCAGTAATTATAATAAGAACTGATGAGCAAAATTTATCCAGTTGCAAAGCTGCTGATAAATAAGTTGACTCATTGACACGCACAGCATCAATTTTAGGGTTTATGAAATCACTCTATTGCAATTTCAATCCAACATATTTAATTGCTGATGTCTTAAGGTACTGTGAAAAATTTCAAGGTCAATTTCAGACCCCTAAACACTGTTAAAACTTTCCAGACCCACAATTTATTGAAGATTTTGTAGACTAAATGCATAAAAGAACTTCATCGGAGCAAGCAGTGATTTTATACAGGAGTACTGCCACTTGGAACTCATGGTCAGCAGAAACTGATTTCTTGACTTGGTCCTAAAGGACGAACACAGACAACTAAAACAATCACACATGACTGGAATAACATTTGCCTTAAGTACAGGCTGTAAAAGATGACTTCATTCTCATTTTTTTATAATGCCCAAATGGCCTGACCAGGAGTGGCCAAAGCCCAAGCCCAAGCATGGCAACACACAGAGGGAAGAAGAGCCTGAGCAGCACTCCCCTCCATCCTCTCTGCAGTGGGAGAGGTCGACCCATGCATCCGCTGTGTATCTACAAGGAAGTCAGCTCTGCTCTTTTCCCTAGTTTCCTCTGGGCTTTGGAGAGGATGCTTATCTACAGTCAAAAAATGGATATCCTTAAATTTCCTGCTATGAAACAGAAATGTTAGTTACTGGCCCAGTTAAAAAAAAAACAGTGGTAATTTTAATCTAACTGTATTGAAACCCTTGTGCCGATATTAGTTCCATCAAGACTCAACCATTGTAATATCCTGTTACCAACCTGTGTTATTAAAAACCTTTGACAAAATGCTGCAGCTAGAATATTAATGGAAATTAGATTGCTTTAGTCACATGACACTCTTTTTAATCTCTCTCTTCACTCAATTCAAGCCAGATCTGATTGCAAAGCACTTATGCTAATTTGTAAATTGTCATATTAGCTTGTGCCGTTATATTTATTCTACTGTGCCTCATCCTACCTCGTCATGTACTTATGTCATCGTCTTTGTCCGTTTAACTGTCAGCATCTACTGCATGTTCAGTCATTCTAGTAGGAGATCCCTCTAGTTTGCCCTGTTTAAAGCTTTTTCCATTTATTTTTTGAGTAAGGTTTTCTTGGAAGTATTTTCTTGTATGCACTGAGGGTCGAAGGCAGGGAATTGGATTTAGCAATGAGGAAATACTTCTGGTTTTAGCATAAAATCATCATATTGTCATAAAAATGGTGGCTTTCAAGAGACTTGTGACTGAGGCTTTTTCTGAAAAAGAAAATATATGGAGTTGGATGAGGTGATAGCCTTCGTGTATTAGAAACTAATAATAATGGATGGGTGTCTCATTGGGACACATTTCTGTACCTACCATGCTTTGACTTCATCTGTAATTTATGATATTACAAAGAACTTAAAATGCACATTTGGTCCTAATCTGTAAATTTGGCAGTTTTTATTTAATTAATTTTTGTTCTGTCTGTGTCCCTCTGCTGCTGTAATGGGTATAACACTGCCATGTCAGTATGTTGTTTCACTCAGCAGTAACTTTTGATTAATCACAAGGAAGCAACTATCCAGCATACAGTGTTCAACTCAGGTCTTCACTTTATTGAACGCTTCAGTTAGGAGAAAAGCAAACATGTCCAACAGACGTCAGGATAAACATATGGTTAACCAGAGTGTCATCACTGTAGGAACATACTGATGAAAAAAAACTGCCTGCATACATTTTCCCTTGTCCACCGAAATACTATTAAAACTGACTGTTCTCACAAAGAGTGACAAAACTTACACACTGGGTTACTGCCTGAAACAGGGCCAATCAGAGATTTCCTGAGTGGTACCTAGAGCTTTATAAAGGGTGAGCCGATCATGGCATTATTGAAATTTGGTTCTACATCCTTACATGTGATGGGATGATAGAAATTCAGTAGAAATTTGCAATATTTCTACTGACTGAAGCTACCTATGTGTTGTCAGATGCATTTATTTATTTATTATTTGTTTGTTTTTGTTTTTCCCTCAACTATCCAGTAATAAATCGAACCCCATAACCATTTAAAATACAAAGAAGGAAAAAGAACACTTCCTAAATCTAACCTGAAATACTTCACCGACATAATGGACACCATAATCACCTTTTTTGATTAAACAAACAGTTACGCTGAGTACATCGTTAAGCTAATGAATGGGTTAAGTAGCATAATATTTCTATGTCAAAATATGTCTATGTAATACTTATATGTGGAATACTCAAGATACAGTGTTTACCATAAAGTTGATTAAACTTTGGATTAAAATGCTAATGTCTATGTACCATTGACTTGCAACATTGCATAAGTCAAAAAGTAAGAATAATTTGAAAATCAATATCCTACAAACACCGTCTTCAATGTAATGATGAGTAACGAGTTGATAAGTGGTTCCATTGAAGACCTTTTGTTATGGCAGTTTACAGTCACAGCCAGAATTAAAGGACAATCCCAGTCTTCTTTAAGTTTATGCTAACAGTTTAGGTTATGTCTTTCTTTTACATAATGCTTAGCAGTGCCTGCACACTGTCTTCTGTAGTTTTAGTTGTCATACTTTAATTTTGTAATCAGAAAATAACCCCTCTTTACTATTTTACCTTACGCTTGGCAGGATCATAAAGAGGGAGGGCCCATAACTGTTAAGAAGAAGTTTATCTTGAGCTAGTTGAAGTTAGTTGAGGCAGTGGAATGTAGAAATAATTTAAATGATTAATAACGTTCTATCATTATATGGCCTGCATTTAAAAATGATCATAGCTACACTAAACTTCTTGTAGACACCAGTCAACAGGGTATAACTTCAAAGTAGACTGGGAATCTCCTTTGAACAGTACACTGAGACCCTCTGGAGCTTTTGCTTGAGACAGTGGTCTCACATAAACTAACACAATGTAAGATGGGAGCATGGTAAAATAACATGGAAGGCAGGGTAAACAGTGTCAATGAACCTGGTGCGGAAGGTGTAGAGGTGGCTCAGTGTGTTAGAGGAGACTTGGTAGTAGGACAGAGTGCCAGCATACCAGTCCAGATACACTCCTAGACGTCTGCAGCCAGAAGTATCCTCAGTGACAAATAATTCTTCCCCTTTGTGATAGGCGGAGAAGATGTCACCTCTTTTTCCATCATTCCAGTGCATCATACTCCATGCCTTGTCACTAGTTGCAATAATACAATTAAAATTTTCTCCTTTCCTGCGGATTGATTTGTACGCGATGGCTACACTAACAAAACCAGACCACTCTACCTCCCAGTAACAGCGGCCAGTCAGCCCTTCTCTACACAACACCTGATGGAAGTGTTCAAATCTGTCTGGGTGAACAGGATACGAGTGGTTTCCTTTGAATGTGACGGTATTGTTGTCATCAGAAAGTTCAAGGAGATTGTGTACCGTGTTTGGGTCCATGTTGAGATCACAGGCATCTGATGGAGAGACCAAAACACAATCTGTTACTAGTCATCCTCATCCCAATTTAAATTGCAGTTCACAATGGCATGCACATTTGTGTGTGGTAATCTAATGCCCACATTTCCCTCTATTATTGCATTTTATTGCTGTATAATTGCTGATTTCTTTGAAACAGGGCACATTTGTAAAAGAGGGTTTGCTATCATGTTGTTCCTGTGCAAAATAAAGGTTTATGACTAATTTTAAATATAAATGTACATACCCTATTTCCTTTTGATCTGTTATTTTAAGATTTTAAGTCTTTTAAAAGTTGACTGAATTGGACTTGGTTCACTAGCTAAAAATGTTGACAGTTATGAAAATATCTTGTCTGACCTGCCTACATTTTATTAGAAATATCCAACATGGAGCATCTTGAGAGGCATCAGTGATGGTCAATGGGGGCTCTGGGCAAAGTACTTTGTGTTGATTTTTTTTTTTTTTTTACCTGAAGCAATGAATGAAACAATTCTGAAAGAATGACTTACACCAGAGTAAATCTCCTTTGTCTTTAATAGTCTCCACAGGTGGGACGTCAGGCCTTGAAAAATCATCAGTGATTAGACAACATTCCTTGTAATGGTAGATGGTCGCTCCCTTGTATTTGTCATTTGCTATAGCTGCTATGAGGAAAGCAACACTGTCATTACTCTTCATGGCTTTAGCAAAGTCACAGAAACCTTTGGCTTTTTCTCTCATCTTGGCTGTCACTTCAAATGAGAGGTACCACTGGTCCTGTGGAAGCGGCTTGACATCTTTAATACTAGGTGAATCCAAGTAGTCGGCTAATATGCTGAGGTAGGGATCAGGACCTCCCAGGGAGGTGAAAACAAAGCATATGGCATGCTGTACCTGTGGATCAAAAACCTCTTTATCCAACTCTTTCCTAGTTTTGACAATCTTTGTCTTTGTCCCTTCCATTGTGTCCATACAGGACCTTAAGACACTGATTTCTCTCTCTTCAGATTCCATCCACTTGCTTAGATTTGCACTGTTGAATGGTGACTTCTCTCTGTCTTGAAAGAGTTTTACCAGTGCACTCTCATCTTCTTCACCGCCCCGGATGGATGAAAGTTTCTTTGACATGGTGTCCTGCAGGGTAAATGCATAATCTTTACACAATTTTTTGAAATTTATCAGTTTATCGTAAATTTCTGGAAAATGTTTTGTGACTTTGTCGTCCAGAGAATCGTTGCATCTCATTTCCATTCCATTCAACTCTTCTAGAGCGTTCTGAGCCTTCCTCACTAATCCATTGCTGATATTGTTCATGAGCTGAGCAGCTTTAGCATCAAAATTCTTCAAGGGCATCAACCAGACCTTCAGTGGAACAGCATTCTCTCCATTTTCTCCCAGTAGTTTAGGAAGTTGCTGGTAGGTCTTCACTGCATCTTCAAACGTGGTAGGGTTGCTCTCAAGATGGAAATCCCCGTGGAATTTGCAGGAGAAATTGTTGGTCAAGGCTTTTTCTTCATCAGTCAGTTGAAACGAAGCTTTCCCCTCAATTTCAACACTGGGAATCTTCTTTATCACCACTTCCATGTTGCCCTGGATGTCCTCAACACTGCTAGCCTCTGATTTGTCACTGTCAAATACAAAGAAAGCATTTGCCCCATAAAGGATGCCTGTGACTACATGTGTTGCCAGCTGTTTCTCAAAGACTTCTGGAAACTGCATGTTCTTGGCACCAAGATGAACCATGGACAGCTGTTTGAACTTTGAGGTAGCTTTGTACTGAAGTGTTACTCTGCTCTGATTCTGGGATTTCTTCTGATCGGTCAGATACTTGGCAGAGCCTCCAACTTCAACCAGTCCACTCAGAAAACTGGCTTTCAGAGACGCCTCCACATTCAACAGAGAGGACTTTTCTTCAATGGAATCAGATGCAGTGATTTCAAATGTGCTGCTGCGTTGAGGGTTATCAACAGTATTCTCTTGCAGAGCTTTATCATCCCACAATGTGAAACCTACCGAGAAAGAAAAACATTAGCTGTCTCTTATAGTATGACAAGCAGGGGTTGATAATATTTATATTAACAATAGCGCGATGTTAATCTTTATCTCTCAGGAAAGCAGACAAGTTAAAATAGCATGTAGGAACATGTATGCTCCAAAGAGCTTTATTATTTTATGACTTTTTATGACTTTTAGCACTTGTATTGGCTAGGTATGGTAAGAGGCATGGTTCTTGTTGTCTGTGATTTTCATATTCATGGGTGTTGCCATAATGATTGGATTGGGAGATTGTCTAATCTGTTTGATTTCTTTCACTCAACCTAATCTGTCACTGGACCTACTCATAAATACAGTAACAAAACATCTTTTGTCTCTGACGCTGTTGCCATTGTTTTTAACCTTCCCTTCTCTATCTCACCTGCATTCAGCAGTGTAATTATTACCTCAACTCCGGGGGATATTATAAGGGCATTTGAACTGTTGCACTCTGATTGCTATAGGAAGCTGCATTGAGTTTACAACAGACCTTTCTCCGTCTGACAATTCTTGATAAAATTGCTCCTTTTAAATACAAAAGAAAACTAGATTTGTAAAGTATTTCTTTTGTTGTCTTTGCAAAATAATCAAAACATAATGCAAGGCAGTGAAACAAAAGTGGAAGCACACTTCACCTGAAGATTGGTATGACTGAAAGATTTAATGCTAGAAATAAACATGGCTTTTAAGGCAGCAGGGCAAAACAGAATTTCAAATCTCATTGTTTAAAGCCACATGAAATAAAACAACTCTAGATAAACAAATCTACAGAATCTGATTAGATCTTGCTGTTTTTATTTACAACACTGGTCTGTAATATAATTCCTACTAAACATCTCTGTGTTTCTGCTTATTATTTGCCCCTTATTTATACACTGGTGGAGCTTTTTCTTTAAACAGCTGATCCTCTTGTTCTCAGCATCTATAGACCGATTTCTGACTCCCATTTCTATCAACTGTTTTAAGTTTTAGGTTACTCTATTAGCCAGTAACTGACCACATAAGTCGACACAGTCCTTTTTTTCAATGATTCCAGTCCGGTTTCTGGTCCAAATATAGTCTAGAAACAACTTTACAAGGGGTAACTAATGACCCCTGTGTTGCAGCAGGTGCTTGGGAAGGATGTTTTCTGGTTTTACTTGAACTGAGTTCTATTTTTGATAAATTTAATTGAAATACTTAAGCTGAATGTCTTAGTGACTTTGTAGGAGTCAGAGACACTGCTTTTTTTGAATTGGTTCACATAGGCATTTGACTATGTCTCTGGATAATTTTATACCACCCTCCATTATTCTACGCTGTGGAGTGCCTCAGGGTTCTGTTTTAGGTCGCTTAATATTCTATATCCCTTTGCTACCACTTAACCAGTAATAGCCATAACATTTCTTTACATTGCTATGCAGATAAAATTGAAGGATGGAAGGGCAGGGAGGTCCCAGAACAGAGCCATACTGCTAAATATATCTTACTGCTAAATTGCAATAAAGTTTTACTTTGACTAAAGTGGTCCTGACTGAAATAAGATTGTATAATTTATTTTACTGTCCTCTTCTAGTTTTAATGTCTGCAAAGCACTCTGCAACTTAGTTTTGAAAGATGTCATATAAATAAAGTTTGTTTTTACTATTATTATTTGTAGTAGTATTACATATAAAATGAATATTAAAGACATGATGTTAACCCATCCATCAAAATGAAGAGAATCAATACCGCTCACATTTTCAGAGAATTATTCGGTTCTTTGCATCATATACAGTAGATTGTCCAGACTACTCTGGGCAGCCATACAAAGTGATTTTGACATAGAGCTTTTAAGAGTATATGCCTTGACATTTACAAAAATGTAATAATCTCATTCTCAGTCTACGTCAAGTCTTACCTGGGATCAGTTTATCTTGGCGAGAGTCATAGAGCATCCCCAAGGTGAAAGGCCGACCCAGGGCAGCCACTGCTATGGTATCTGTGGCCATGTCTTCAACCTGGAGGAAAGCACCCAACAACATGTAGATCACGACAATAAGCCATAGCCTTCAATATTTAATCAAAGTATCCAAAGTTTTACTTTGACATTTACCAATATAAAATGTAAAGACAAATCTGACAGTGATAGGTTTACAGTGCATGGACTAAAAGTCAATAAAATCTCTAGTTAATTGAATGCCCCCTTCTCCCTTTATCCACCCAGTATGTCCTCACCTAGAGAAGTTGTGTGGGTAAGCAGAGTTGCTTGCTGCTGGTG
>OMKZ01027100.1:0-15432 GCA_900302535.1 Neoniphon sammara
GACTTTTTTTTTTTTTTAAAAAAAAAAAAAAAAAAAAAGACAATGAAAAGGGAGGTAAGTAGAAACTTTGCTAATAAAGAGAGGAGACTGAGAAGGGAAATAAGAGAGAGAGAAATCTGCATGTTTGACACTGAGCGCCCTTTCTCTTTATCTTAAGTGTTAAAATAGTGTTTTATTAGATTCTACTCACATCTCCGCATTAACTAACAGAGTATTTCTGCTCAGAAGAAACTACAGAGCTATTCAGGCTCTCTGTGGGCACATGCAGGTTAATATTAAGCCCACTCCTGAGAAAAATCCGTCATTGTAGCCCTCCCAGTGTTATATAATATATTGTGTTATATTAGCACTGTCTATACAAAGCACAGATGGTAAGTGGCCCCAGTAAAGTCTTTTTTTACAAGCCTATAAATTACAATTTATTAGTGGATAGACCAAACTTTACATTCAGCACAGATGTTACCCAAATAGAAGTTGTAGCAAAAATACTGCCCAAAATATGAAATTCATTGTGTGCCAATGCAAACTTCTTACATGATCTTGTATTTATTCATATGAGAGAATGTGCCTCTTCTCTTCTCTGCATATTGTATTGTACTTTTATTCTTTCCACCACAGAAGCATGTTTATGTGCATGAAATGACAAAAATTGTAGAGGAATGTGGCTCCTCATAATCTTAACTTGGATCAGTTTTGGGAAACTGAACTAGCAGACATGCACATTTTTAGCTTTTGTCTTCAGGTAAATGTATGTTAGTTGAATACCTGGAAACAAGAGTCTCCATCATTGATGCTAAAAAAAGGAAAAAAAATCAAATTGATGTTTTCCACCTCCTGTACAGCCAGGTGGATATGCTTTTCATTATTGAAACAATAATCATCAATGAGATAGTTTGTTATATAGTCCAGTTGACTTTCTCCCTTTACATATGTGAATAGCATCTTTTCTTTTTTTCCAGAAGCATAGCTAATGTAGATAGAGATTATTTGTTGTTTGTGTACAGAGTATTTTTTGTTTCATCCTTTTAACTTAATGTCGTGTCGATTTTTGTGGGAATGTGTTTTCATCGTGAACCTTGTGTATATAATTTCAACATAACTCACCAACTAACTACGACCGTATCTGCAAATTGCAGAGGTACATATTTTCATTTTGGAGCAAGACACCCTTTCTAGTCTTCCCTTCCCTTCCACAGATCTCTGCTCCCCATTTTAATAAAAGTGTGACCAGCATCATGTCAAGTTCAAGTCGGTGTAATTTCAGTGTTATTATGAAACTTATGTATTTCTATTTATTAATGTAATGACAGCCTGAATAAATCTGGTTAAATCCATTTTAATTTCACACAGTGATCACAAAAGTCATTGTCAGACTACATTTTTATCTGTATCATTTCTCAAAATGTCAGATCACCCTTTCTGTCAGCAGCCAGTACAGCATCCCTTCATGACTGAGTAGATTCCTTGCTGTGGTACATCATACTACATTATAATAGATATATTATATTGCTTTTTCATGATGGGGGGGATTCTGACAATCCAGAAGATGTATGGGTTTAATAATGTGCAGTAGCCCAATTCAAATATGTTCAAAATGGAAATCTGCAGCCAACATTAGGTAGGATAACCCAAGGTTGCAAATAGCCCATTCCCAGAGAGACGAGCAAGAGCTGTCCGTGTTGATCTCAATGAAACACTTCCTTGTATGTGAGACGTGAATGCTGCAGACTGAACAGTGGAATCAAAGAAACCCAGGAGGCTGCAGAAGGTCATTTAAAACCCATAAAACTAGAGAGAGGGCTCCTTCCAGGCAGAAATGCTGCTTTCTCACCAAACAAACCCAAAAGCCATGCATAACCACAGCATAATCATCCCTGAGCCCATTTTTACTCTTATTTTGATTTATGGGCCACTCAAGGTGAAAAGGAAACTGAATAATTTTGCTTTAACGTGCACAATAGAGGGGTTTGTTTCAGCAACAGGGGAGCCTGAGCCATATTTGGGCTGAGGGGGATGTGGACTAGTTTTGATAGTCTGGTGCAGCGTCACCACCATAGAGAACAACCCTTTGAGACTGACAGTAGACTATGGCACCCAATGTAAACCTTTTTTTTCCCACCTTTTATTCACTCTGAAGGCGCTAGTTCAGCAAAGAATATTATTTCAGTTACAAGATTAAAATTTATATATTTACATTTCTGTCACAGGATGTAGAATAAACATCTTTCTCTCTCTTATAGTGGATTAATAACTTTGCCATGAAGAGGACTCTTCGCTTGCTTTCAAATTCCCTGATTGAGATTTAATGTTACAGTGTTTATCGTATTTAAATTAAGTATGAAATAATAATTGGCAAAGGAATTCAGCACTTGAGCTTTACAAAATCACAGTATTGCCCCCCTTAGTATCAAAGAAAGTTAAACATTATAAATAACACTGAACTTACAAAAAGTGCAAGTCATTATCAAAAGGTCAAAGGGTCAAAGGTCCAGTAGCAGCGTGAATGCAGTGCGCTCCACACTTTCCACATAACAGATGGCTTTGCCTGATTGGCTCACACAAACTTGCTTTGGTGTTGACCCCTCCTCACTACACAGTAGGAGATGAGACAGAGGACGAAGAGGACCAGACCGCCGCCTAGTAGTCCCTTCTGTATCATCTCCAGCAGCTGGATGCGGGAGATGAGCTCCTTCTTAAACCTATCCGCTGTCGCATCATCTAAAGCAGCAGTCTGGTTACGCAGATGGAGAGAGAGACAGAGGAAAAGAGAGAGAGAGAGAGTAAGTAACATGCACTGCCCCGATAAAACATCCCATGAACCATGAATTATTGCAAGAATTCGCTTTCTGAAATAAAAATATCGTACCTCATTCAGCCAAACCACAGGGAATATGGTATAGTCCTTTACTTTCTTAAGAACCCTGCATGGAAAGATTTCATTATTTGTGTGTACAGTAAACGATTCTGCCTTGAATGTTCCTGAAAAACTGAGATAAGATTAGGGCGGGGCGATACGGACAAAATAAAATATCAATATTGTGGCAATATTGTAGGGATGATTAATGTGCTTACATAATGATAAACAATCAATAATTTGGATATGGTGACCAAGCAGGTAGAGGTAAATAATAGAACAGTCTAAGTTCAGAAAATTGCATCCTTTTACTTTATTACAGCCTTAAAAACAAGCAAAAGACAACACTTATCTCGACATTATGATATCTAAAATTCCAGACGATATCTAGTCTTATATCACGATATCAATATAATATTGATATATTGCCCAGGGCTAGCTTAAACTTAAAAGTAATGTAACTTACGTGATGACCTTCGATGGTCCATACATCATATTCACCTGGAGCCTTTTGGCAAACCGCAGGCTGAACCCAGTTGTCTGATAGAGAAACAACAAACTGGTGGTTAACAACTGGTGGTTCTGAAAGCCAATGCAGATACTGGTATGGAGAAAATTTATACCAGGACCAAATTAAGTAACTTATTAGAACTGAAACATTTTGCATGCCACAATCAGAAAATCCACATTAGCTGCAAAGGTTGCATCTTGAAAGTGAAAGGTTGAAGGTTCTTACGGGTTCTACGTCCAGGTAGGTAACATGGTGCTCCTCACTGGGATTGAGGCCCAGCACGTCATCTCTCAGGTAAGGGCTGCCATGAAGAAAGTGAGGCAGGGAGATGAAGACGGGGGTTCCTGTTTAAACGATGAGGGAACAATCAGGGTTCAAGGGTGCCAAGCTACTGAGCATAATCACATTAATTCCACATCAATAAATGGTAGTTTTACATGTCTAGTGCATAATTTGTCAAACCCTGACAGTGCAAAAAAAAAGATCTTTCATTCCCTGAATTTCAACAGCTGACCCTGGCACCACTCACCTCGACAGGTGCTGACGTCCAGGACTCCGGCCAAGGTGCAGTTCCTGGTGACCACCGGGTCACTGCAGTAACACTGGTTGTCTGGGTTTTCCTTAGGGGAGGCCAGAGTAGACTTGAGGAGGGTGTAACGGTACACCTCAATCCCCTTCAGATCCAAGCTCTCCTGAAAACTGGCCGACACTGACCTGTGGACAACGCAGCAGAGAGGTTAATTCAAGAATCTTCCAGCAATGAAGATGTGGCTCATCCACCTTGATCTGCCCAGAAATAATTTCCTGACTCGAGCAGTATGTTTTGTCTTCACATTGCACAGCCTGATGGCTTCTTTTTGAACTTGGATCAGATTGGCTTTTTTCAATGCAATGGAAGTCCTTGGCTTGAGTTTCATTATTGGCCAGATCTGACCTCTAGTGGTTACTGAGAGAAAGATGTCCAAAGGATTACACTTCTCAAATTTGTCAACAACGGGAGATTAATGTCACCAGAACATATCATCACACAATGGCACAGATCAAATCCAATTACTCCAATGGGAATGCAACTCCTTGTCACCTGCAGATGTCCGAAGAGAAGAAATACAGAGGTTTCTTCTTGTCCAAAAATGGGGGGAAGGAGGAGGCATCTGAGAGACAGAGACAAATCTGTCAGAAACATAGTGCATCTTTATTATAATTAGGGTAATTAGGCTATAGAAACATAATCGTTTCCTCTTTGATCAGTAGCTTTTGCATCATGAACTGCACCTGTCCCGTTGATCATGTCACAGTACGTGTTGTTCCAGAAACTTAAGGTCCTGTTTGACAAAATGACACAAATCAGAAAACCATTTATCATTTTTGCATGGCATAGATGACAACATTAAAAAATGTCCAAAAGAGCAGTGTTCTCAGGTCCCTCACTCTTGTGAGGATTTATACAGTATGATTAAAAGATTATTCCCACAGCAGGCCAAGGCTGTGCAACTACACTCAATATCTCATTAATTTTATCCATAATTAGACTCACCTCTCTCCCTTCCATGTGTCAATAATTCCCACTTTAGAGATGTCATCCTTTCCAGTGTAGATATTGTAGTAGCCATCGTAGGTATCATTATACTAGGGAAAATACGCAAGGATGTATGATATATTGTTTCATTACTGCTGTGATAGAATTAATCTATTCTATGTTTTATTATGGAACCATAAGACTTTGCTTACAGGAACAAAAATGCCCACAGTTCCTTTCAATATGGGGTCATGGTAGCCCCACAGGATTTCCTTGACTGTACGGCGTTGGAACAAGGAGGAATTGCTCAACTTTATAAAACCCTCCAGAATGAAGTGCAGGTCTTTGGGAAACAGCGAGTAAGCACCCTGAAAAGACCAGAGACAATTATCTTTATCTTTGGAAACACTGAAAGCCAGCAAATTACAGATGCTTAATTGGTGATCAATGCAAAAACAACAAATTGTCCTAAAGCAATACTGCAAAACTGCTGTGCACTCAACAACTGCCATTGCTTCTGGACATAGGCCAGAGAAATAATCTTTTTATGACTACAAATACAACATAATTACTTAAAGAGAGGCTCATGTTGAAATTGCTTACAGACCTCATTTGAGCCTTATCAATTTTTGAAGAGCAGCAACACACACAGTACCCATAAACAAAGACTGCAATTGTGTAATCATGACGTCTCAGTTGTTCACAGTGACTCAACAAGACTCTGCCGCAGTAGCCTTTTACCATGTTTTTGCCAGTATCTTCATCAGCGTCTAGTCACCAGTCATGACCAACCTTGTTATTTGCCCCCAACCAGATTTTCATTTTGTTTGCCATCCTACTGAAACGCACTAAATATGGCTTGCTGCAATTTTCATAGCTGCCTTTAGATACCTTTTTGCCAGTCTAAGCTGAGCTATGCTGGCACGGCTAATTTTGATCTAACACTCACACTTTCTAAAGCACATTTGCCATAGTTGAATGGTTGTCGACCCAAGCTGTCTTCCGCAATGCAGCCCAGCTTGATTTGGCATAGCTTGCCTAAGAAAATGTAAGTATTAACAGTATAGCTAAATGTAGCGTATATAATGTTGTGAACGTCTGAGTCAGGTATAGAAGAGAAGCCATCACCACGCAGCGGGGTGACACTCACTTACAGCCACAGCCAGGTTTAGGGAGGTAACTTCGTCTTCCTCTGCTCCCACTGACATGGATGGCTGAAAGATGGCGCCCGCAGGCAGCAGGAAGGACACAGTGTGATTGGAATGAGCTGTGATATTTTCTTTGGGTAGGAACCTTGTCCTGAGGGAGGAGGAGAGAGACCTCTTAGATGATATAAAGTCAGATTAGCTGTGATGAACCAACTGACTTCAGTTTGGCTTTAAAGGTGCCAAATGAGAAGGTGCACAACAGTCATGTGTGCATACAGTATGATTCAAACCAAATCCAATTTATAAGCATCCATATTTTATCAGAATAAGACAAAGAGGGTAAAAGAATCTGCCTTACCTGTAGGTGTAAGGTCCCTTCTCTGTCACCACTGGCTTTGCGCCATAATGCAAAACCTCCAGGGGGTTTTTCACGTCAAAAAGCCAGAACTGCCTGTACACCACTGCCTCTGCGGACACCCAGTTGTCATAAGCTGTCGTTCCGGGCTCGATGACAGCTTCCTGCACACAGACACACAGACAATCTATTTTTAAACCAGCTTCAAGATTGCCAGCAGGCCAGCAGCCCCACTGCTGATACATCTGAACGATTTTGGCCCTAAGATAATAAAAAAACAGGCATCTAGACCACTCCAGTTTTGCACTGTGTTTAGCCTTGCTGCTTCTTTGAAAATCACAGATTCTGTTGTTTTTTTCTTCTGATGGTTTTTTAACACAACACACTTGTTTTCTGCATAGCTTCTTATTTACCAGATGAAACAGCTTTCCAAAATGCACACCTCTCGCTCTGTTTCTCCTGGTTCACCTTGATCACCACACACACACACACACACTATATCTCTCTCTCCTCTGTACCAAGCCAGAGTGAAACTGAGCACCATACCTTCTTCACTGTCCCTTCAATGATGCTGTTCCCCAGTGGGATAAGGACGCCTCCCAGGATGGCTACCACCGCCCCAAACACAGCTCCGGCTATCAGCCCACACCTTCTGTTACAACAGCCCATGGCGGCGTGCGTTTCCCTCCGTCCGACAGTCCGTCTGCCTGCCTGGCAGTCTGTTCTCCTTCTGTCTCTGTGTTTGTGGTGTGTGCTCGTGTGTGTAGGCTGTCTGTGTTTGTGTCCCGGCAGCAGCAGCAGCAGCAGCAGCAGAGACAGCAGTACCGTCAGAGAGGAACTGACAGACCAGCAGAGGCCAGGTAAAGGTACAGATACCTTTGGCAGTTGCTCAAGGGACTCCTTATAATGGCAGTTATATAATGACAAGAACAGCTGAAGGTTCAAAGGAGAGAAGGCACACTGACTATCAGTAAGTGTTATCTGAAAGCTAATAACTGCCACATTGGGATGATGAGGAAGAGAGATTTGAGTCAGAGGTGGGACACAGGGAGGCAGTTGGCACCATGAAGTTCAGGCACTGTGCATTTTTGAAACCCAGCCAGAGCAATGCCATCACTCCGTTTTATTTTTGTTATATTCTTTGCCATGTGTTTTATTGTATTTCTATTCTGTTCTATTCTATTCTATTGTATCCTACCTTCTTCTCCTCTCCAATTATCTTCTGCCTCGGTGGACAAGCTGCAATAGATACCAGGGGCAAAGAAGATAAAAAATGTGATAAATCCAGCTGGAATTGTCATGGCATTGCCATATTTTTTACAAGCGTGGCTCTGATACAGAACAAAAGCATATTTCGGTTCACTTTTATGAAATTACTTTTGGGATGATTAAGTGAATTGCTCTCCTGGGTTATCTTGATATATCACTATGATATGGAAGCCATTGATGACGTTGCAGTTAACACTGGCATTTTACTGGGTGCACGTGTGCACATGTTGCCTGGCTGATGCCAAAGTCTAAATATTCCTCCTTTGTTCCCTTTGCTCAGAAATAAAACAATTGGCACGATTCTTGAAAGAACAAATGTCATGTGCATGTGTTGTGCCTCATTTCCAGTTGCTTTGCAGTGATATTGTTCAATCCTTCTTCCTCTAAACTATATCCCTCCTGATCCCCCTCCTGATTTCCTATTCCTGGGAATAATCCCTGCATAGGCTGGCACAGCACACTGTATTGCAGTCAGCTTTATTTGGTTTTGCCAGTGTGCAAAACCAGACTTGGTGTCCCTTGTGATGATTGGGCCTTTCTGGCCACACCCCCAGGCATTTTAAACATTAAACTGGCAATATGTTACATCCCATGGCAAAGCGTGGTGCTGTGCCTATGGCCCAGCCCCAAAAACTGGCATCCTTCTGGCATCCTTCTCATCAGCAGTGTAAGCCTACTTTTAACCACTGGAGGGCAGCACCACCATTCCTTCACCTCACATTGCAAGTCAGGAAAGCCTGGTTTGAATGCCTGATCCGACATTTATTTCAAGAATAACTTGAGACCCAGACATGTCATTGTCTATTTTTAAGCAGATTCTTTTCAAAACAGAGTGCATCTCAGCTGACCGACTTCACCTTGTTATTCTCAGAAGTGCAATTCAAACCTCTGAATTGACTTCAACCTTGTGTAGGCATAATGTATGCACTTTCTGTTTCTCTGCCAGCTGCTATATGTGTTAATGTCTGTAATCAAAAACTCGTCATTGATCCCATCAGTCTGCTCTTTATAACTCTCCCTCAAGAAAGAGAGAAAGGGCTGGCCAGCGCTGTGGGACACAGGATGAACTGTCCTTACAAACAGCAAGGACTTGATGGAATAATAAATCCCACTGACATCACACTTTCAAACAAAGAGTAATTTAAAACGTTTGAAATATTTATTTTTAGCCATATGACTCAGTAAAGGAAACTTGCATGAATAGCTGCTATATGTAATTTGCACTAAAATGTAAAACATCTTTTTAACACACACCACCCCTTGTCACAGTTGCTCCTGCCAGTGGTATAGTATGAGCCAACTTCTGCATCCCTGCACCTACAGATTACATTTGTGTGGTCTGAACCAGGTTTTCTCAATCATCCAAAATGAACACTATGTACGTAAAAAGCAGTGTGCAAGCTTTTTATAACTAGGAGAGCTGCCTGTTTCCAAGAACATGCATAATCACCTGTTTACTCCATGTCCACAGTGTTCTCTATGCTAAATAAAATGACATAACCTTTTTTGCCTAGGGCATGCACCCTTGGTCTCTCAGCACCTTGCGCCTGGACAAGGCCTGTATAACAACAGGGAAACCTCCAACGAGCATGGGAGGTTTCGAATGGAAAAAACACCACCGCTTATTTGCATGTGCTCCTAAAAGGCCCATTTGAGATGAAAATGTTATGGAAATATATTGTTTATATCATATGGGGCTTGTGTGGCTATTTTAGCAGTTTACACCACCAACCAGAAGAGTGTCAGTTACATGTTGACTTTGACGACTCACAATTTAGCCAAAAAGGCTAAATTACTCAAACTACAAACCGTGGCCATGCACCATTTAATGGATAGCGCTTGCCACTAACATTACTAGGCTTATTCATTCTTTAAGGTGCTTTCCAGTGTATAGCTTGTTTTGTTTTCTTTGTCCTAGATTAAATATGTTTCACAATCAGCATTACAGTATAACCACGCTGCATGTAGTCTCTTCCAGTGCATAACATTATGACCAAGGATGCAGTGGTAAATAAAAAGATAATAAACTGACCTCCAGTCAGTGATCATCACAAAGCAAACAACCACCAATTATACAAAAAACAATAATATGCTCTTAAACCATTAATGTTTTCCCAGTCTTTCACATAACCTACATCAGTGTGACATTGATATGTACAGACAAATTAAATTAAGACAAATTAAGTGAAACCCAACATAAAGTGTCTTGGTAAAGTGTTGCGTCGCCAAAAGCGGCCAGAACAGCTTCAGTACACCTTGGCATAGATTCTCCAAGTCTGAGGAACTATAGACTAGTACCACGACTCTAACATCTGTATATGCCTGTTATATCATATAGAGTTAAATATCAGAAAGATTTATATCAGCCTAAAAAGTTGGGTAAACTATCATCAAATAAAGAGTTGGTCCAGCGAATTTACTGGTTTACCCTCCATAATTTCCCTGGTAATTTCCACACACAAAAATCGCTTTAGTTCCGGTGTGTCAAATTAAAAGTCCCCGGAAACACAAAGGGAGACGGGGAACTTTTGTTCTTGTGGCAGGAAGTGAAGGTGGCTTTACCATCGCTGTCTGTGGAGACAGCACACACACATACAACACACACACATACACACACAACACAAGCCGCCGCTGCAGCGAATGGAGGCGAACGGGTGGGAGAGACATCGCCGAGGAATTGTTTTGCTATCGAAATTTCCCTCCCATGCTATCAGGAAACTGATACAATATTTTTTCAGCGGATAGAAGAAACACCACACGGTTTTTTGTTTTTAAATTTCGAATCGTTTCTTTTCACCCCTTTGTAAAGATCCATTGCCTCATATAAAAAAAGGGCGTGTGTGCGGGGTGAGAGCGGTTTTAACCCTTGAATGTGGGTACTGTATATAGGTTATTTTATACATATATATATATTTTTTACACCGTCTGGGTCTGATAGACGCAGTCGAGGATGGGATGCACACTAAGCACAGAGGACAAGGCGGCGGTGGAGCGCAGTAAAATGATCGACAGGAATCTGCGGGACGACGGGGAGAAGGCAGCCAGGGAGGTCAAGCTGCTGCTTCTCGGTAAGGAGGAAGAAGAAGATGGGGGGGGGACTCGGTCGATGAACTTCGCTGTGTGTGCGTGTGTTAGCCACAGCGGGCTTAGGATACAGAGAAAGCCCACCTGCTTTCAAAACCGAACAGGCTTGGCTTCTTCTGTAGTTGAGACAAAAAAAAAGAAAAAGAACGTACAGTGTTAAAGGCGGTGTCAGTTTTGAACTAATAACTTTCAATTCCGCATAGCACACTCCCTTGCTACCTCTAACCGTCAACTGTCAACTCCGGTCACCAGCTGTGACATTTAATAACAAAATCATTCATTTAATGTCCAAACCTTTCAACAAAAGGTTGGCTCGATTTGTTACAATGTGTTTTGTCTGTGTTTATGTGGAGAAAGCTACATTAATGGCGAGTTATTTTTTGCTGTTGTCATAAACCAACTCCATCCAGCTATTGGACATCTGCAACATTGTAGCTCCGTTTTGTCTCTGTGGTGATTTGTATTGACTAAATCCTTTCAACAATGGCACATTTCCTCTCGTCTGGTCCAGGGCATTGCAGTGAAAAATAGGCCTGCCTCATTAGGGGCCCAGACCTAACTGAAATGGGGAATGATGTGACCCACCAGAAGCCCTAAAATTGTGTGTTTAGTCTTGTGGGTGTGCTTCAAGGTTAATTCCGTTATTTTCATGCATACCAGGTGTGGACATCATTTCAGAATTCCCCAGGGTTTGTTTGATTGTTTGTTACACTTGCATTGTCTCTATTGATTTGGAGCACCGTTTTGCTTCCAGTGTGTGTAAGGCTAAATTTTATATCCAGATTCCCTCTAAATCCAAGCACTTTTAAGAGTACACTGTGTACAACAGCAGTTACAGAGTTGTCATTAAAACCCATAAAAAGCCTCGTGCAGTGAATGCAGGAAATTATAATAACGAGGTCCAAGTCAAACAAGTATAATCTAGTTTTCTAGTAATAGCCACACAAACATAAGCAAAAATCAGCCGCCATTAAAGCTAAACAAGTTAGTCATGAGGTAGTCATAGGTTTAACTTTGACATTTACAGTTTGTAATTTAAGCTTTTAGTAGATGCTCTTAATCAGACTTACAATCAGCACAACTATAAAATAAGTGAACATTTCTCAAGCATCATCAACAGGGTAACTATATGCAGTTCTCAGTGAAATTACCATAAATCATTATAAATTAGTGACAGATGGTTGATGATAAGTGCTGATGTTTTGTTGAGTCCAGTTCATGTAGCATTAGCAGGGGCCATTTTTTGCTTATAATTGTATGGCTACTGCCAGAGAATCAGATCATTCCAGTGACACTTGGTTCGGAGAATATTATCAGCCCCAAAGCACTATCTGAACGTATAAGTGTTGCTTTTCCTTTAGCAAAACTAATCATATATGAATGGTGCAGTACAGCTGCCAATGTCTTTTTTTCCTCTTTCTACATCATTATTATAATTTCCGGCAAATTCATCACATGGAAGCTTGTCATGCTTTTTGCCCTTTCTGACTGTTGTGTAACTAGTTTTATGCTATATTCTGTAGCTTACATTGCTTGGATTTAGAGGCCATCCAAGTGTAAACTAGTGCCCCTACTTACATGGGGGGAAACAGTTACCCTTGTCCATATAGATTCTTGGTGAAAAACTTTTCCATCAGCCTCTTAGCAGTCTAGCTTGGGGAAATGTTGACATGCACACACATGGTATGTGGGTCACCAGGGCAAGTAGTCTGAATCCAATGCCATTAGGAAGCCAATACGTGACAGAAATGCTCTGAACAATAGCTGCTGATGGCTTTTCTGAACAACCTTTTAAGCCAGTTTGAATTAATCAACACTTCTTATGTACTAAAAATGATACAGGAACAAAATTGTCACCAGTTTTTGTGATGATCACTGTACTCTGGCTCTGGAGACTTACGAAACAACGCGTTCTTTACATTTCTTGGGAGCTAAATGACACGTAGCTTGACGTTGGTATTGTTGGGTTTGGGCAAGCGTGTACATATTTTCTTGTCACAGGTAGGCTGCATTCCTCAGGTGCTTGGAGGCCAGATGGGGCTTGCTGATTCAAAGCAAGCAAGTTAGGTCAAGTTTCTGCTACATTGCTGCAGGGTGGAACATGGGTTATCACCAACCGTTCTCCTGACACAAAATACTTCCTAAATAATTCCCTGTGTTATGTCAGTTAAACACTGTTACTGTTTTTGGTAGTATCATGTTGTCTGACTGCAGAAACTGACATCAAAGCAATGAACTGTTAAATCCTGGTGTTCTCCTTTTTGTGGTCTGCCAGGACATGTGGTGATACGGGGGGATATTTTGGCACCATTGCATGCCATTTGTGTTCAATCCATTCAGTTTGGTAGCCAGGTAACGCACGCAGCCTCTTCAGGTTACAGGCAGAAGTGATATGTAAAAGACAGACAGCCAGGGAGTTCGGGAGAAAGGAACACAGGGCCTGTAAGCTGAGTATACTGCTAATGACTGAGGCATTAAAAATGGAAAAGCTCCACTGCAGTGAAGCGGAGGCCAGAGTACCAGTGTGGTTTGTTTACCTTGACAATAAACAGTTGGTGAAAAGATGCCGTCTCAAAAGTGCTTCATTTGCAAGCACTATCTCAGCGGTTTTGAGGTGTGCTCTTTTCTAAACATGACTTGTCCACAAAGAGAAAAAGTCAACAGACTCTGGGGTTTAGTTATAACATATCCTGGCAGCACTGTGGAGACGTGTTGTACGCTGCATCAGAGAACCACTGGTCTTCTCTGTATGTGGAGTTGACCCTCACTTGATGCTGTAGTGTAGATATGTGTGCACAGGGCAGACACTTGATGATTTGGTGTTTAGCAGGGTGCTGCTTTATATGGCATCCGCCCTCTTCTACGGCATTGTCCTAAATGTTGGTTCCAGGCAGACAAAGGTGCATGAGCTGTCAGTGTCAGCCATTGATGTCATTACACTGATGTCGAAACCTCAATTTGCATGAAAAATGATTTGAATCTCAGCCAGTCTGCATGCTCACTTTCAAGTTGGAACAAGCTGGCAGGCTCAGGTGCCTTGTGCAGATAGTGAAGGTGATCTTTTTGCTAGAAAGAGAACATATTTCTTATTCAGCGCTTCCTCTGCATGTGACCCTCATTTTATTTCCATCATCTCCAGGCTCCAATTACTCTACTATTCATATCTACATGCTAAAATAGATTACAATCTCCTCAGCCTAATTACTCTTGTTACAGTTGTATTACGACCGCAGTGAAGTTTTTATTAATAACCTCTGGCCTTTGCCTAGCTTCTGTCATTACCTTCTCCTCTTTGTTAATCTTTTTGGATTAAATCCAGATATTTTACAAGTTCCTGCAACTGGCATTTCCAAGTTGCTCACAGTCTTTCATTGCTGTCACCATCATTAAACATTTAGTTGAACAGTTTTCCATGCCAGTGTGTGTGGGAAACAATCTTTTGCCCATTGATCTGCTTGTTGGCAGATCGATCCCAGTGATTTAGCTTTGTCATTTCTCCTGGTGGCTAACACTGCTTGGAGGCTGCTGGAATCCTTCATGAGTGACTCATACTTAAATCCCCCCAGAGGGAGAGGGAAAGAAAAAAAGAGGAATTGGATAGTGAGGAAGAGGGAACAATAAATCATAATGAGAAAATGAAAGTGAGAGAATGTAGCGGAATGTAAAATCCACCCTTATCTCTGTTTCATACTCTTATTCGTATATATGATATATTCATAATATATATCTATATCTATCTATATATCTATATCTATCTATCTATATCTATATCTATATCTATATCTATATATATATATATATATATTAGGGCCGGGACTTTAACGCGTTAATTTCGATTAATTTATTACAGAAAAAATAACGCATTTAATCTCACTTTATTTCTGCACTCCAGATGACACGGAACGTTTCTCAGTGCCCTAATTCCTGGCACACCGATCACACTGATGCACAAGATGCATTGAGTTACGTCCGGTGACGTCAGACAACAAAGCTAGGCTATCAACAAATATGGAGGAAACAGATGAGAGTCGGTCGCTCTCTTCGTTCAATCTCTAGCTGGCTCTACCACCACCGGTCGCTCTCTTCGTTTTCTCTCTAGCTCGCCGGTCGCTGGCTCTCTCTCTCTCTTTTTCATAAATGAGTCAGGAAGCAGACAAGTCTAATTGCACTTACATTATTGAACAAAGAGAAATGTCCTCCCCTCCTCCTAGTAACATCTTTGTTAATGCCACAATGCTACATGTAATGTAAACATAGGCTCTTCTGATTTGGCGGGGAATAGCTATACAGAAATAGCCAATTTTCTTGCTGATGGTCTCGTTTGCTTATGTAGATCACAAAGAGGCAACAGTATTAAATTGAGACTTTCATATCCAGTTAAAAACTCCTTGTAGTTGCTTTAATGCCAAACAGAGTTAGTTGAGTTTACACAAAGTCCTTTAAAAGCTTGAATATAGCTAACTTGAATTTATGAGTTAGAGCCTTGTGAACATTGTCATTGGTGGAAAATAAACAAGATTTTGTTGTTTAAGTTTATGTATATGTCTATCCATTGATTCAGTTGTCTCCCAAAATCCATTTGAATTGAAAAATGTTGCTTTTTGAGACAAATATTGTTATGCGATTAATTGAGATTAATTAATTGCAGACTCTAATTAATTAGATTAATTTTTTTAATCAAGTCCCACCCCTACT